>ML249774.1:0-12265 GCA_005239495.1 Nicotiana undulata
TATATATATATATATATATATATATATATACGATGCACGTGATATAAAAATAATTATTCAAATAAAGGTATTCTATAATATACATTATATATTATTGAAAAATATACTTAATCATATTATATATATTCCATACACGACTAAACATAGCATATTTTACCTATATATATAGTCCCCCTGATTTCCGGTGACATAACTTTATGAGTCAGAAAATTGGTAGAAATATAATAATATAATTGAGCATAATTTTCAAGAATATATAATGTATATTATAAAAATAATTTTATTTAAATAATTTTTTTATATTACGTGCATCGAATATATATTTTACAACCTTTATTTTCTTTCATTTTAAATTGTGTAAATAGATCCTTAAATTTTTGTTCTTAACACTAAAATTAGTATTACTAACAAATTATTTTAATTTTTTTTATTATGCTCATTATTTTATTATTCTAGTATTATATATTCTTAAATATTTTTATTTTTTAATTTATAAATAATATTTATTTATTCTATAAGAAATTTATAATATAAATTAAAAAGGAAAAAAATCATAATATTAAAAAAATTTAAAAAAAAAGATAAATGTTTATAATTTAGAGGATAAAATAGGTATTTCGCAATCTAAAATTTGAAAAACTTAATTAAGTGACCTTCTGAGTGCAATAAACATAGTTCAGTGACTTTGTTGTTACAAACGAAAGAGATTAGAAGGTAATTAAAAAGGCAAAATAAGATTTTGAAATTTATGATCGAAATATTTATGTAACTATAAATTATCTCGTGTAAATTATCTCGTTAATAACAAAAAAAAAAAAAAAAATCTAAATCTTTTGGAGTGTTGCGAAAAGTGGAAAGAAGGGATCGGAGTGGTATTTGTATGCATTCTCACCTAACAATCTACCGAGACAATTAAGTTGCAAGAAATCTGGCACATGAAAAATCCAGTCATAATAAACTTTCCGGAATATAATATAATCTCCCCTCAATTACATCTTACAAATAAGAAGAAAATAAAGTAAAAAAAATGAATTGTATATCAACAGCGGAGGACATGACCATGATCATGACTAAACAAGAATAATGAATTTCAGTCTTAGAATTTTAGTTCTTTTATAAAAAAAGAAAAATCAATAGGGAATGATAGTCTCGAAACAGTGGACACCATCCAATTCCAGTGCAAACCTCTGCCTCTTCAGCTGCTGTTGGCACGAAGATGACGGCGACGATGCCTCTCCGGCCTTCTTCAGACCACCGGTTGAGGAAGTAGACGGCGGAGAAACACCACCACCAGTCTTGTGATCTGATCCAAGAGGTCCAACCCCTTTTTGCTGTTGTTTGTTCTCAGTACTAGGTGCCCAAAAAGAGGTAACCTTTTGCCCAAAAACTTCAGCAGAGAGAGCATCAAAGGAACTGAAAATAGACATCATCATCTTTGGTGTTTTTATTGCTTTCTAACTTGGAAAACAAATGGAGTTAACAAGACAAGAAACTGAAAGTATTGCTTTGTTGGTTTCTTTTATGAAAGAAGTGTGTAGTGTTGTAAACTTGGCTACGAAGAAAAGAAGCCGCAGAAGTAAGAGTATATATAGGGTGGGTGGCTTAAAGAAAAGGAAATCCTTTGATTCCTTTCCCAAGTAGAATTGGAAAAATCTGGAAGTGGACATAGGGAAAGGAAATTTAGACGTACTATTAGATGGCTAGTGGGTCGGCCAAGGAACTTCGAAAACTAACACAACGCGTGATATTTTAGGTCTATTATTTGTTAAACGACATGACATGATGTATATCTTCTGGATTTAACTGGAAGTTGCCTAATTCCAGTTATTCATTTAATGGGTATAAAAGGAAATACACATAGAAACGTGTCATGTTTTTTCTGGTTTAAGGATGTATGCGTGTCCTTTTACTCCTTTTTTGGAGCGTGCTAGTTGCTATATTGTCGAGAGAGAAAGAGTTGTGGATAAGATCGGACCAAAACTATATTGGCGGGGCTTTCTTTCATTAAAAAATTTAAAGGACAGCTGAATGAATTTGGTTTGAAAGCTGCTCAAGTTGTTGTATATATGTGGGGTCTGGTGGTCAAACTTCAAAAGTTCAAACACTCCATGATTGACGTAAAGGAGGTTAGAGTCAGAAACTTGATTTGTTAACAAGTGGTGAAATGTAGGAATCTTCTTCGACCCTGATTATTCAATATCTAGACTCAGCAAATCCAACCAAGAAGCGAGAGAATAACAGAGTGTATGTTGTAACGTAAAGACCTGGAGATATTGTAACGTGAGACTGTCTGACTCAGTATTGATATAGTAATTCCCAAGGATGCATATATGGCAATAACGAGAGTGAAAATACGGAAATGATGTAATAATTAACAGAGTTAAGGGTATAGTGATTAATAGTAACTAATTAGCTCCCATCCTTTCTCGGAAGTTTACTATTTCTTACCGTTTATTACAGTAATACAGATTGACAAATAATCTTAAAGAAATTACTTATTGTATAATGTATTCTGTTTTTGGAGATTAAAATCTATGTGATATTTTACTCCTTCTGAATTTTTCTATTAAGATTTGAAAATATAAAAACTTCATCAGAGTATTAAAATTCAGAAACAATTTGATGAACATAAAAACTTCATCGTTTACTGTGAACAGTATATAAAAACTTCAGTTTTTATTTGTTAAATGTACTGTTTATCGTTGATTACAATACTGTTTACTATTCTATTTTTTTTTTTGCCATTAATTGAACTCTTATGTTGTTGACAGTTAACGAAAATTCTTCCGCGACTGTTGCGGCACCGGCGATAGCCTCGCCAAGTCGTATTGTTGTTCTATCGGCCGAGAAACCAGGGAAACTTTCTGGAGTCAACTTCAAAGGATGGAAGTAACGGGTGATCTTCTGGCTTACCACACTTGGTATGCAGAAACTCATTAGTGAAGAACCTCCAGTGCATGCTGCGGACATGTTGGGCAGTGAAAAATTCATGATTGTTGAGGCATGAAAACAAGCAGATTTTCTTTGCAAAGGCTATATCCTAAGTGCTTTGAAGGATGACTTGTACAATGTCTACAGTGCTATCAATACTTCGAAAGAATTCGGGGACGCACTTGATGAGAAGTACAAGACTGAAGATGCATGCTTGAAGAAGTTTGTGGTTGCTAAGTTTCTAGACTATAAAATGATAGACAACAAAACCGTTATAACCCAAGTTCAAGAGCTTCAACTTATTTCTCACGATTTTATTGCTGAAGGTATGGTTGTGAATGAAGCATTTCAAGTGGTTGCAATGATTGAAAAATTGCCTCCTTTGTGGAGTGATTTCAAAAACTATCTTAAGCACAAGCGCAAAGAAATAATGTTGGAAGATCTTGTGATTCGTCTCAAGATTGAGGAAGACAACCAAACGTCCGAGAAAAAGTCTCATGGAAATTCAACAATTATGGGAGCTAATATCGTCGAGGAGACTGCTCCAAAAGTAAGAAGAGAAAGAAGTCTTCTGGACAGACTAAGGAGCAAAACAAAAAGAAATCCAAGGGAAACTGCTACAATTGTGAAAAAGATGGTCACAAAGCCCCTGATTGTCGTCTCCCGAAAAAGGATAAGAAGAAGGGACAGACCAACATAGTGGAGAAGAATGATGACATTGATGATCTGTGTACAATGCTTTCGGAATGCAACCTAGTTGAAAATCCGAAGGAGTGGCGGATTGACTCGCGAGCCACTCGACATATTTGTGATGTCAAAAAAACATTTGCAACTTACTCTATTGTTGGTCCCGAAGAAGATCTTTCCATGGGAAATACTGCAACAACCAATGTTGAAGGTTAGGGGAAGATATTCAGGAAGATGACTTCTGGCAAGGTGTTAACGCTCAACAACGTTCTTCATGTTTCTACTATTAGGAAGAATTTAGTTTCTACTTCTTTACTTGTTAAGAATGGATTCATGTCACGACCCAAATTCCCAACCTTAATGATCGTGATGGCGCCTAACATCACACTTGCTAGGCAAGCCAATGTTAGAAATCGATTATTAATTTCCTTAATTAATTACTTAAGCATAAATAAATCAATTTAGGATGAACTTAATTGAAATAATTTCCAACAACCTTACAGCAAAATAATAATAATGACTAATTAAATTTAACGAACCACAAACTAATTAAATAAATATCCCTACGACTACCCAGGGTCTGATGTCACAAATCCACGAACTATAAGAATACTACAAATAATGGTTAAAAGAAATAGTGTAACTGTTCTGAATAATGTAAAACAATATAAGCAAAATAGGAGAAGACTCTTGGAATCTGCGAACGCCGGCAGATGTACCTCGTGTCTCCGAATAAATGGGTGGTCGTCCTGAAGCCCTCTACTGCTGACTCGTACCTGGATCTGTGCAAAAGAGCACAGAGTGTAGTATCAGTACAACCGACCCCATGTACTGAGTAAGTGCAGGGCCTAACCTCGGCGAAGTAGTGACGAGGCTAAGGCGGCGCTTTAACGATAAACCTGTGATATTAGCATATGTACGATAACACAATAAAATAATTCTACACGAACAAGAAAATATATCTGAGACAATAATTATAAAACAAGAAGGAAATCTAAACACATCAATTCAAATACTGCAACAATAATAAAATAACACAACCGCCTCTTTCAGGCCTCAACTTTAACCAATCCTCAAGAATTTCCAAGCTTTCAAACTTTATCTTTGAATAAAAGTAGTGCTAAAATATGAAAATAGTAATATAAAATAGAAAGTTTCAAATCTTTGTTTTTCTGAAAACAAAACAGTAAAAGTAATCATTAGCTTTTCAAATCTTTATTCTCTTGGAAATTCAGTAAATATATAAATGTCCTCCCTTATCGCTCCTTGTTGCGGCTTGCAACCCGCTCCCACATGTCCTCCCTTATTGCTCCTCCCTATATATATCACCCTTATTGCTCATGTTGCGGCGTGCAACCCGATCCCACCTGTCCTCCCTTATCACTCCTTGTTGTGGCGTGCAACCCGCTGCCACCAGACATATCATATCAATTTATTCATAAAGAATTTCACAATTGAGGCCAAGCCTTTCACAATACTATTATTTTCACAATTTCAAACAGAAAATCATATAGCTCGTAAGCTTTAACCAATATCATTTCACTATAAAACCAACCAGAATATAAGTAAACACCGTAACGCTGTCAATCCAGCTCAGTCTTTATATACTATGATAAACTCAAGAGAACAACCAACATCTTTAACACACTTACAACAACAATTGGGCATAACTCAATGACACCCAATAAACACGCGAACCTCAACAATTATAAATAATAAACTGCATTTTTCTTATAACCTCATCAATAACCTCTCAACCATGTTTATATCACAAGGGAACCAAATCAAAAAACCAATACTCTTTCCAAATAGTCACAACGATAACTAACAACAATTCAATAAGGCCAATAGTCATAGAAACAATAATGAACATGTGACAGTTAAGACAATGATCAAATAAGTGGGGAACGGGAAAGGGGATCATGTTTAACAAACGATTTGGGTGGTGCATAGATACTCGTCACCACACCTATACACCACACCCATGCAATTCACGTAGCAAACAAGTGGGGAGTCCTATTCCCTCAAGCTAAAGTTAGGCCAAACACTTACCTCAATTACGCAGGCCACTCACAGCTCAATTCTTGCTTTTCCTTTTGAATTCACCTCTAAATTGCTCGAATCTAATCAAAATTAACTTAATATCATTAACTAATGCTAAAGGAATTAACTTTATTGAAAAATATAATTTTTCCTAAGTTTTCTAAAAAAAAGTGAAAACCTGACCCCGGGCCCGCTTGGTCTAAACTCGGGGTTCAGACCAAATTACGTTTACCCATTCACCCATGAACCCAAATATACAATTAATTTCGAAATCCGACCTCAATTCGAGGTAAAGATTCGTTTTTTATAAAATTCCCTAATTCTACCCAAACCCTCAATTTTTACCATGAAAATTCTTAGTTTTTGATTTAAAAGTGATGAAAAACAATGGGTAATTGAAGGAGTAAAGTTTAGAATTGATTACCTATGACTTGTGGATGATATTTGGTGAAGAAATTCGTTCCTAGGGCTGTGGGGCTCGAAATTTTGAAGAAGAAGAAGTCTACCCGTTTTGTATTTATTTTTTTGCCAGCTATTCTGCCTCGTTTCTCGTTCCAAACGATCCCTAAAATCGATTTTCTTGTGTCAAATGGATTCCTTGTGAAATTCTAGTCAAGATAGGCTTTTGAATCACTCAATTTGACCTTATAATGAAGGAGATATGTAGGTTTTAATATTTGCAAATAATGCAGATTTTTAATACGCCGTGAGGGGCAATTTCGTCATTAGCCTGAAAAACTTGGCAACCTTAGTAAAATGACCATAAAATCCTCATACGATGTCCAAATTCGATGATTCTTTTTGCTACGAGTCCGTAATTACGATACGGATCTAATACTTTATTCAAAACATAAATTGGAGCTCATCTGTTCAATATGATATCATTTATGCTTGAAGAAACGACGTCGAAGCATAAAAAGGAACGAGCGCAACACAACTCAAACCTATTTGAAACTCACCCGAGCCCTCGGGGCTTTAAATAAAACATGAACGCGAGTCTCAAAGCATCATACGGACTTGCTCGTACGATCAAATCATGAAAATAACATGTAAAACTATGAATTAAACCTCAAAACTCATCATTTTCATCAAGAACACTTAAAGTTCATAACTTTTCAACCGAATGTCCGAATCACGTCAAACGAACTCCGTTTTTCACCAAATTTCACAGTAAACCTTTAAATATTATTAAAAAGTTGTACCGGGCTCCGGAACCAAAATACGGACCCAATACCAATGGTTTTAAATATTATTTATTTTCTTTAATTCATAAACATTTCAGCAAAACAATTTATTTCAAAAATTAATTTCTAAGGCTTGGGACCTCGGAATTCATTTCCGGGCATACGCCCGAGTCCCATATTTTACTGCGGACCTCCCCGAATCGTCGGAGCAGGGATCTGGGTCCGTTTACTCAAAATGTTGACTAAAGTCAACTATTATCAGATTTAAATTCTAAAAATCACTATTTCTCATATTTTCACATAAAAGCTTTCCGGTTTCACGCCCGGACTGCGCACGCAAATTGAGGTATTTAATTTTAGTCTTTTTATGACTTTTAAACATGGAACGGAGTCTAATTTTATAAAATGACCCCTTGGGTCATCACAATTCAAATGTGTATTTGTTTCGATAAAGTTGTTGTAAGCAAAATGTGTGTTGGAAAAGGTTACCTCACAAAGGGCCTTTTCATATTCAATGTAATAGTTATTGACAGTATGAATAAAAGTTCAGCTTTTTCTTATTTATTGGAGTCAAATGATTTATGGCATATTCGTTTAGGACATGTCAATTATAAAACCTTGCGGAAGTTAATTAGTTTAGAAGTATTGCCTAAATTTACGTGTAATAAATCAAAATGTCAAATATGTGTTGAATCTAAGTTTGTAAAACGTTCTTATAAGTTTGTTGAAAGGAACTCAAATCCTTTAGACTTAATTCATACTGGCATTTGTGATATGAAGTCGACACTATCTCGAGGTGGGAAAATCATTTTATTACTTTATTGACGATTGCATTCGATATTGTTATGTTTATTTTCTTAATAGTAAGGATGAAGCAATTGAAGCATTTAAGAAATATAAGACTGAAGTGGAGAATCAATTGAATAAAAAGATCAAAATGATTAGAAGTGATAGGCGTCGAGAATATGAATCTCCGTTTTCAAAAATATGTTCGGAATATGGAATTATCCATCAAACTACTGCCCCTACACACCTCAATCCAATTGAATTGCGAAAAGAAAAAGACGTACATTAAAGAAAATGATGAATTCTTTATTAATAAGCTCTGGATTACCGTAGAGTTTATGGAGGGAAGATATCCTTGCAGCTAACTGAATACTCAACAGAGTACCCCACAACAAAATGCAATCTATTATGTATAAAAATGGAAGCAAGAAAACCCAACTTGAAATATTTCAAAGTGTGGGGGTGTCTAGAAAAGGTACAAGTTCATTTACCCAAAAGGGTTAAAATCAGACCAAAAATTGTTGAATTCCGAGATCGCTTTAGAAATCAATTTTTGAAAGAAATTATTTTGCTGAAATGTACATGAATTAATGAAAAACAATAATGCTAAAAATTATTGGTATCGGGTCCGTATTTTGGTTCAAGATCCCGGTACATATTCGTTATGATATTTAGAGGTTAACTGTGAAATTTGGTGAAAAACGGAATTCGTTTGACGTGATCCGGACATCCGGTTGAGAAATTATGAACTTTAAGAGTTTTTGTTGAAAATGATGAGTTTTGAGGTTTAATTCATAGATTTACATGTTATTTTCATGATTTTATCGCACGAGCAAGTTTGTATGATGTTTTTAGACTTGCGTGCATGATTTGTTTGGAGCCCCGAGGGCTCAGGTGAGTTTCGGGTAGGCCACGGGATGTTTTTGCACTTAAATGAACTGCTGGTTTTTATTTTTCTGGTGTCCAGGTATTTTTTTTGTGCGATCGCATAAGAAAGTCCGCGATTGCACAGAGTAAAATTTAGAAGGCCTGTTTGGAACCCTGTGCGATCGCATGGCTTTATCCGCGATCGCACAGTGCAAGCTCAGGGCCCCCAAAATTGTACTGTGCGATTGTACTCTTTCTCCCGCGATAACACAACCTTAATTTTTCCTTACCCTGTGCGATTGCACTCTTTCTCCCGCGATCGCACAACTTTAATTTTCTCTTACCCTGTGCAATCGCACCTCTTTATCCGTGATCGCACAGTTGCCCAGCCCAGCTAATATAAATACCTGTTAAAGAACGGACAGAACACTTTCTTCCCCAAAATTTCTAAGTTCCAGCCCTAAAAATGAGTTTTCTTCAGAAATTCATCCCCAATTCATAGGTAATCAATTCCAAACCTTGTTCTTTCAATTCCTTACCATTTTGTATCACTTTTAAAGCAAAAACAAAGAATTTTCATGGTAAAAATCTAGGTTTTGGGTAGAATTAGGGAGTTTTGTAAAATCGAATTTTTGTATCAAATTAAGCTCGGATTTCAAAACTAATAGCATATTTGGGTTCGTGGGTGAATGTGTAAACGTAATTTGGTTCGACCCTCGAGTTTAGACCAAGCGGGCCGGGGTTTTTACTTTTTTGAGAAAACTTAAGGAAAATTATATTTTTCAATAAAGTTAGTTCCTTTAGCATTAGTTAATTATATTAAGTTAATTTTGATTAGATTCGAGCAAGTTAGAGGTGAATTCAAAAGGAAAAGCAATAATTGAGCAGTGAGTATTGAGGTAAGTGTTTGGCCTAACTTTAGCTTGAGGGAATAGGACTCCCCACTTGTTTGTTATGTGAAGTGCATGGGCGTGGTGTATAGGTGTGGTGACGAGTATCTATGCATCACCCAAAGTGTTTGCTAAAATATGATCCCCTTTCTCGTTCCCCACTTATTTGATTATTATCTTAACTGTTACATGTTCATTATTGTTTCTATGACTATTTGGCCTTGTTGAATTGTTGTTAGTATTGTTGTGACTATTGAGAAAGAGTATTGGTTGTTTGAATTGGTTTGCTCGTGATATAAATATGGCTGAGAGGTTTGGTATTGTTTTATGGAATAAATGCATATATTTTGATATTCTTGTTGGTTTCTTGGTTGAGAGGTTATTGATGAAGTCATGAGAAAAATGCAGTTTATTATTTATAATGGTTGAAATAAAAGTATTGTGAAAGGCTTGGCCTAAATCGTGAAAGTTTGAAATAAATATATATATGACTGTGATAAGGGTGGACAAGAAAAAATAAATAAATNCCCTAAATCGTGAAAGTTTGAAATAAATTTATATATGACTGTGATAAGGGTGGACAAGAGAAATAAATATATATGACTGCAATAAGGGTGGACATGACAGTGATAAGGGAGAATATTTACATTTATATTTTACTGATTATTTTTTTGGAAAAGAGAATCAAAGTTTTAAAAAGCTAAAATGTTTATTTTACTGCTCTTTAAATGTTTTAGTACTATTGTTATTCAAAGTTAAAGTTTGAAACTCTGGAGAGATATTTGAGAATTGGTTATAGCTGAGTTATTTTATTTGGTTGCAACACTTAATTATCTATTTGTTTAGATTTCTTTCTTGCACATTATTTATTGTCGTTAAAGATTATGTTGTTGAAGCTCGACTTAGCCTCGTCACTACTTCGCCGAGGTTAGGCTCGGCACTTACTCAGTACATGGGGTCGGTTTTACTAATACTACACTTTGTGCTCTTTTTGCACAGATCCAGGTACCATTCAACAGTAGAGGATTCTAGGACGACTACCCGATTTCGTTTGGAGACACGAGGTACATTTGCCGACGTTCACAGATATCCGAGAGTCTTCTCCTATATTTACATACACTGTTTTATATCATTCAGAACAGTTACACCATTTCTTTCAGGCGTTATTTGTAGTATTCTTTAGTTGTTTGTGGATTGTGACACCAGACCCTGGGGTAGTGCTAGAGTTGTTATTATAAATATCATCGTGGTTCGTTTCATTTAGTTGGTAAGTTTTATTATATTATTTTGTGGTTGTTGGGAATTAATTTGATTAAGTTCATTTAAATTAAATTATTTATGCTGAAGTAATTAATTAAAGAAAATTAGTTAATCGACTTCTAACATTGGCTTGCCTAGCAAGTCTGGTGTTAGGCGCCATCACGATCACTAAGGTTGGGAATTTGGGTCATGACAGAAATGAAATAATATGTGAAATTGATGATATCGGGCACGTATTTTAGTTCCGTAGCCCAAAACAAGTTTGTTATGTTATGTAAGTCCTATCGGTGAAGTTTCATGAGAATCGGAGTTGATTTGATGTAATTCGGACATCCGGCTGAAAAGTTAGAAAAATTAAGTATTCTTAAGAAGATCATGAGTTTTGAGGTTAAATTCGTAGATTTGATGCTAGGTTGATGATTTGATCGCACGAGCAAGTCTGTATAGTGTTTTAGACTTGCGTGCATGTTTGGTTTGAAGCCCCGAGGGCTTGGGTGAGTTTCAAATAGGATTAGGCTATGTTGCACTTGTTTTTGATGCTTCATCGTCGTTTCTTAAGGCATAAAATGACACCACACTAAGAAAATGAACTCAAAATTTAGCATTTATTGAACCATTAGATCCGTATTGTAATTACGGAGCCATAGGAAAAAGAATCATCGAATTTGAAAATCGTATGAAGAAGTTATGCCCATTTTAGTGTCAGAAAAATACTGCTGGTGCCGGATGTCGCAAATGCAAACTCTGGGTCGCAAATGTGACATCCACAGCCTATTAAATGAGATTTTTGACGGGATTTTCACCCATTTTTCAATTCTCTCAAACCCTAAATCTCCGTAGGCGATTTTTCAAAGACCTAAACTTATCCAAATCATTGGTAAGTGGTCTTCAACTAATTCCTTTCATTCCTTAACAACTTTTAACAAGATTACAACCAAAAATCTAGAGTTTTCATTGTAAAAACATTGGGATTTTGGGTAGAACTTAAGAATTTTAAATTTGGGGAATGGGACCTCGAATTGAGGTCGGATTCTAATACCAATTGCATATCCGGGCTCGGGGGTGATTGGGTAAACGGGTTTTGGTCCGAACCTTGAGTTTATACCAAGTGGGTCCGGGGTCGTTTTTGAAATTGAATAGGAAAACTTAGGAAAAACCATTATTTTTCGATAAAGATGATTCCTTTAGTCTATGATTGACATCATTGAACAAATTATGATTAGATTCGAGCGGATTAGAAGCAAATTCTAAAGGAAAGGTCGTGCTAGAACAGTGAATTGCTTGTGAGATCGAAGTAAGTGTTTGGTCTAACGTTGACTTGAGGGAATAGAAATCCCCACATATTTTCTATGTGAAATGCATGTGTGTGGTGTATAGGTGAGGTGACAAGTATCTATGCACCACCAAATTATCTGTTAAGCATGATCCCTTTTCCCGTTCCCAACTTAATTGATTCTTGTCTTAAATATTCTATGTTCATTATTGTTTCTATGACTACTTGGCCTTGTTATTTTGTTGTTAAATATTGTTGTGGTTATTTTGGAATGAGTATTGGTTGTTTTAGATGGTTCCCTTGTGGTACAAGGGAAAGAGTATTGGTTATATATATATATAACC
>ML249776.1:2251-32355 GCA_005239495.1 Nicotiana undulata
TTTTTTCAGAAGATTTGTAGAAGTTTTAGTCATTTTTTATTTGTGAAAACAAAAAATAAAGCATCGACAATCAAAATACAAATAATCTACAATTTATCTACAAAATATCTACAAACTGGGTACATTGAATAGAAAGAGACGAAAATTAATACAGCGTGATTTGCGTTTGAAAATTTCTGAAAGAATCTTTAATTCTCCAATATTAGCGCGCCTAAATAAGGAATTCTAATGCTACAATGATTCCTTATTTAATGAAATATCTGAAAGAATATTTACTTCCCTAATTTTAGCGTTTAAATAGGAAGATTATATCTACTAAAATTCTGTATTTAATGCATTATATCTACTAAGATTTTGTATTTAATGCATTGTATCTTTTTTGTAAAAAAACTATTAACAGGGCGGGTAATTTTCAAATCATGAACATATTTAGTAATATAGTTTCCTATATGGTATAGGAACGAAAAAATTTCATTAGTCCATAGGCCAAGGGCCCCATAACACATTTCCATCTTATATGTTCTTTGATCCTATAAATGAAGTTTGGGATGTTTGCAAAATTTCGGTGGCATTCCTCTCCACATTTCTATATATACCCACTTTTGGAGCTACCACTGAAGTAATACTCGCATTGCATGAACTTTTACAAAGGGAAACCCTTTGGATCTAAAGTAATTCAATCTCTTCAATGTAACTTTATAAATCAATTTTGAAGTTCTTCTATCTTTCAAATGCAACTTCATAAATTTGAATTATAAGTAGTTCAATCTCTTCAATACAACTTCAAAAATCTATTCTAAATGAGCTCAAATTTAAAATATATAACTTTCAGCTATAATAAAGAACAAATTTTAACCATCAAATTATCAAAACAACAATAAATTTAATCAATCTATTTTGCAACTAAGAGTGAAAAGAAGAAACTCAAAGCACAAAGAAGAAGAAAGCAACAGTGAAGAAGAGGAGAAAAGTATTTATATCTAAAGTTATCCAAAAATCGGGTATTAGTTAAACTTTCTTTTAAAATGGGTACAAAAAAAAAGGTGACACAACTGGATGCCACATGAAAATTTAACCTTCTTTGTAATTATTGAAATTTTTACCTGGCTATACTGTATAAGAAACTTATTTACCTATATTTTCTATGTTTTGTACTATTTAATAAGTATCTAGGTTTTTCTTTACAAATTATATACATTGCTTCTTAAAAGGCTCAATTATCAGTATCTTCAATTAAGGGATTCAATTATATTCTTTTCTTTTTCCCTCTTTCCTCATCTCTCTCCCTTTTTTCTTTACATCAAAATCCCTTAATCTACGTCATAATCTCCATCTTCTCTCTTTCCACCATTTCCGATAACTTTATATTATTACAAAATATTCAGAAATTATATGCTAATTGTATGATAACTGTATTCATAATTGAATTCATACATCAATGCCAAAAACATAAATGTATCATACTTGTATCACAATTATATCTAACTTATATTTGGTACATTAATACCCAAAATAATACCCGATATAATACTAATAAATTAATATACAATTACCATATTGTGATACAAATTGTGAAATTCATCACAAACGCACAACTGCACATAACAATATACAATGAATATACAATTAAGATATATTTGTAATACAATTCCTGCAACAATTATGATACATTTACAATTATAACACAACCACGATACATTCCCCAAAAGTTGTGATACAATTATGATCTTCATCTTCTTCAAGTGTCAATCACAACTCTAAACTAAAAATTTATTATAATCGTATCAGTACTATATTCGAGTATTATTTTGGGTATTGATATATCATATACAACTCAACTATAATAAAGATTTTAGAAAAAAAGAAAACAAGATTCAAAATTTACCCACAACTTGATTCTAGTGCAATATTCTGAATTTCATCTGCATTGTATCAATAAGAAATAGAGATTTTAGGTGATTAGTAAGAAAGAGAGAAATTAAATTTCAAAAGCTTTGGAAGAGGAAAAGAATCTCATTTGGGGAGATAACGGTGGGTGCGAGATTTTGGGTAAGCAAAATTTTGGATAACAATGCGTAAGCGAATTTCTTACTGTGGGTAAGAATAATTTTGGGTGATTGTTGAGAAAGAGAAGATGTTTTTGTAATCCTTTGAAAAAGGAAAGAATGTTAAATGTAGGGGGGTTATTGGAAATGTGGGTTGGGAGTCATGTAACTGATAGGCTAGATTTAAGGGATCTTGAATTTATTCTTTTTTATAATTTTGTATATAACTAGTAAATATAGATATACAAAATAATTAATAAGGAACCTAAATAAAGGAGGTAAATAGGTTTCTATTATAGTATAGCAAAGTAAAAAGGAATTTTTACATCCTATAGCAAAGGTTAACACCTTATTTATTTTAAATAAATAGCATTAAAAAAATTATATTCTATAGATACCTTTTAATGTTTATAGAAAAATATCTAATTTTAGTTACCTCCTACTTCTAATCCACTAAATACGCTATTCAGTTACACTATTTTCTCTCTCTCTACTTTGATACATGACATTCTCTTCCCCCGTTCCTTATTGATTTATTGAAGAAGAAAAAAAAAGAATCCTAGTTTCTTTTCTTCTCTTTCTCTATCTCGCCGCCTGCCATTTTCTCTTCAAAATATCAATGGTGTTAAATAGCCAGTTATAGTTATTTATAACAACACTATAGATGCAGCCATGATATAAGATATCGAGGTATATATGTTGTTCATCACTCTCACAATTTGGCTTGTTCTTGAATTTGTTCCTGTTCAAAGTAAATGAATCTAGAGAATGGGTACCAAGTTTAAACAGGAAAGTGACAAGAAACAGTCAAAAGTTATGGAGCTTCAAGCTATGGAGAATACACTATCAGTCCCGCCGCCTGCCATAGCTATGGAGCATCAAGCTACTATCAGTTGGCGGAAAATCTCGTTCAGAGAGCACAACAATGGCGATGGCAGAGGAACAAAAGAAACGAACAATGTACGCATTAGAGCGAAGATTTGCTCAAGCCAAATCTGAAGATTTCTATGAAGATTGCCAAATCTAAAGATTTCTCTGAAGATTTTGCCCCTCAAATCAAAGGCTACTTGTTCTTCTATATGGAATCAAATGTGTATGTAGCTGTATTCAGATTATTTGGATTGTAAATCCAAGCCAGAAACTGAATAATCCAGGGGTTGTAAATATGTATTCAGCAAATTGTATAAGTATGTATTCAACCGGTTGTATTCACATCTATTAAATAGGTATATTCAAATGGCATCAAATGTGTACGTAGATGAATTCAGATGTATTCGGTTTGATGTATATAGTTGTATTCGGTTTGATTTATGTATTTTATTGTATTCATTGTCCCCTATATGCCATGAATGTATTCATATATTTTTTTAATTAATATAATTTATGTATTCAGATGTATTATTTAATTTCTCTGAAGATTGCTATGTATTTGAAATGTATTCATATGTTTTTTTAATTAATATAATTTATGTATTCAGATGTATTATATGATTTCTCTGAAGATTGTTATGTATTTGGGTGGTTGTCGGTTGCGAATATTTTTTATAATTGGAAATACAATATAATTGAGTATGTTAAGTTATATTAGGAGTCTATTATGTTAATTGATTCACTTTCCGTTTAAAAATAATGTATTCTCATGTTTCACGCCGTGAAAACCTCTATGAATACAGTCAAATACACTCAAATACAACAACTGATTAGCTGGACTTCTCTGATTCACGCCTATTTTTGCTACTGTATTCATGAATACATAAGCTTAAATACATTTAATACATCTTATAAAAATAGAAAACGTATCTATAATCCGTAATATAGCAAATGATATCTGTAGATATCTAATTACCACTTAAAATAGTGCTTTATGAAAATTTCCCAAGTAAAAATCACCAATAGGTCCTAGTCGTTTGGGCTTGTACCAATTCTGGTGGTGGTAACCCAATTCAAGAAAAAGAAAAGAGCATCTTCTATTGTTCACATTTCTACATGATGAAAATTGACTTGTAGAGATTGTAGTGTCTTGTTTTAACTTCTACTTGACTAAAGAGAGATTTTGAATGTGATATGATTTCAGTAGGGACTTGTGTTGTAGTATGGAAAATTTCTTCTTTTGTTGCTGGTTTCATGTTAATACATAAAGGGCAGTTCGGTGCACATATATCTTGTTATGCGTGGCTTTCGAGAAAGGATCGAACTACAAGGATCTATTGTATGAAGTCTTATCTGCACTTCTACAAGAAACTATTTTTACGGCTCGAAATCGTGACCAGATCACATGACAACAACTTTACTAGTTACGCCTAGACTTCCCTTCTTCACGTTGATTCATAGTGCTAACACAATAAATACTTCGTTGATTTCTTGTTGTATCTTTCGACTCTGGTGGTGTATTTTGGTATCTGATAATTGTTACTCAGTATCTTATACCATACCAGGAATTTTTCATACTAGAAATTCCCCTTCCCACCCAGAGGCGGCTCAAGAACATCGGAGACCTAAAGCCAAACTTTATTACGAGACCTCAAACTTTAAAAAAAATCATATTGAGTAATTGATTGTTGCTTTATATAAAGGTCAAAGATAGAAAGTTAGAATAGTAGAACATGATTCTAGAAGCTTATAATTTGATATCAAAATAAAATTCTATTATTTTGATTTGTTTTTTTGTAATGCTTGAGGACTTGAGAATAATGGATTTTTTTTAAATCCATCCCTTGTTTTTAAGAGAATAGAACAACTTAGTAATCAGAGAGAAAAAGAGAATATAAAATACAAGTTTCATTATGAAAAAATAAAATATTAATATTAGAATTTAAATTAACTATTTGTCATCATCTATCACATTGACAAAATAATTCTTCCCTATTTTATACATCTCTTATAATCTTTTACCACAGATATTTAGTATTTCTTGAAGGAAAAACATATTAATTTTAAATTGGGGCCCCAAAAATTTGGAACCTAAAGCCATTGTTTCATTTGCTTGGCCCGTGAGCCGGCACTGCCCACCAAACCAAAATAAGAACCAGACCAAAAGTAGAACAGAAAGAAAGCAGACTACAGAGTAATTTGAATTGCAAATTACTGAAGGGGTTATTTCGTTCCTATACCATATAGGAAACTATATTACCAAATATGTTAATGATTTGGATATTACCCGTCTTGTTAATAGATTTTTTACAAAAAAAATACAATGCATTAAATACAGAATCTTAGTAGCTATAATCTTCCTATTTATGCGCTAAAATTAAGGAAGTAAATATTCTTCCAGATATTTCATTAAATAAGGAATCATTGTAGTATTAAAATTCCTTATTTAGGCGCGCTAATATTGGGGAATTAAAGATTCTTTCAGAAATTTTCAAACGCAAATCACGTTGTATTAATTTTCGTCTCTTTCTATTCAATGTACCCAGTTTGTAGATATTTTGTAGATAAATTGTAGATTATTTGTATTTTGATTGTAGATGCTTTGTTTTTTGTTTTCACAAATAAAAAATGACTAAAACTTCTACAAATCTTCTGCAAAAAAACACAATTATGTCGAATATCCCAATTAAACTACAATCGAATGAGAATTGGGATATTAAAATTCAATGTACCCAGTTTGTAGATATTTTGTAGATAAATTGTAGATTATTTGTATTCTGATTGTAGATGCTTTGTTTTATGTTTTCACAAATCAAAAACGACTAAAACTTCTACGAATTATGAACATGTTCAACTATAAAATTATATACAATCACGACATTGAGTGTGTCCAGAATGTAAATAATGTGTAATTTTTTTGTAGACAAATTGTATTTTAACATCATAATAACTACATTTAATATAACTACAACATTTTCTCTTCATCTACAAAAATTCAACAAAAAAATTACAAACAAACTACAAAATCAAACAGATCTCAATATCGTTTCTACTACAATTAAACTACAATTACTTGTCATTATTTGTTGAATAAATAGATTTTAATTATTTTATGCCTTTCAAAAATTCTGGTTTGTTTTGACAAAGAACGCATCAATAGGAGAGATCACACAAAGAGCTGGAGGAATAGGTTGCTGCCCAGAATGAGAATTGAGCAACTATACAGGAAAGGAGTAGTAATGTGGAGGAAGGAAATAAATAGGAGAGAGGGATTAGGAGTCATAAGGAACCAAGCAGGGAGGAGTTCAACAATAATGAACACAAGTAACAGCAAATGGTATAGGAGTATTTTAAGGAGAAGACAACAAAAGGAAAAGAAATACTCGAAACAATCGCACTTAGCAGGATAAATAAATATATTCTTGTATCATCAATATAGAGTCCAAAGGTTGGGTTAGGGCTGTTCATTTGGATCGGATATCCGAAATCCGAACCGATCCATTCACTTTCGGATTTCGGATTTCGGATTGGACCGGATTTCGGATTGTGTTTATAAAAATTTCGGATTTCGGATCGGATTCGGATTGGTATATTTTAATCCGATCCGATCCGAAATCCGAAATTATTAGGCAATGTATAAATACTATACTTTAATTTCGGATAGTCAGTACTTTCTTTACATCTTCCTCCAAGTTATTACCTTTACAATTGCTAGAGTTAGCTATATTGGCGCCATAGTACTCTCATAATTGTATAAACATGAATTTTTCTTAATGCATTGCCTCTTTTACAAAGAAAATATACATATTAGTTTGCAACATTGAGGCATTTACGATCCGAAATCCGATCCGATCCAAACTTTAAAATCCGAATCCGATCCGATATAATTCGGATCGGATTCGGATTGCATTTTCTAGAATCCGAAATCCGAAATCCGAATCCGAAATGTGCTAAATCCGATCCAATCCGATCCGTGCACAGCCCTAGGTTGGGTTGTAGGCAACGTTGATACGATGAGAAGAAGAAGGAAGGGAGAAGAGGAAGAAAGGGGAGGGGAAAACGGCTAATTACGAATGATGGGGAGAGAGAAACGTGAGATATATGGACACCTTTAATTAAGGAGTAAAAAACTGCTCATTAATTATACCCCTTTAATTATGGAGTAAAAAACTGCCCATTAATTATACCCCTAAATTAATTATGGTATATAATTGGTAATTTGGTATACTAAGTGTAATTAAGTCAAACCTTAAACATTGAGGGTAATAAGGTTTCATATATGGTATAGGAATGTAAAAATTCCATTACTGAATGACAAGTATCAAATTAAGCTAGACTTACAAGTTACAACTAAAGCACTATAACTTATTACTATGTGTTCGCACTTGTATTCAAACGCGCTACTACCTATCTATAAAATCAGTTCAATACTTGATTGTATGTTTGAGGTATCGCGGATGAGAGTTTCTCACTTGTTTGGCTACAAGCATGTTTCATGAACTAGTTTGAGATATACACATCCAATCTCATAAATGAACTTGCACGACCTGGTGATAATAACATTTGTCGATATGCTACCACTTGTACTTTTTTTTTTTCTTTCCGACTCTTTATATTAATGTGATTTAATTCCAGATGCATATTTCAATTACGTCTTTCATGACTCTTAGATCTAGAGGAAGCTAAGGTTATAGTTAACGCCTATATTAAATATAATTTTTGTTACTAAAGCAGGTATCGACTACAACATATTAAATGATTAATAATACTAAAAGATTTTATATTGCCAGTGTATATAAATTAAATTCGAACGAGAAAAATTACTGAAATGCATCCATTGGCCTTACCTCTTTCTTTGAACTTACGAATGATTTATTCACCAAGCAAAACCTCATGAACAAAAGCCTTGAGATTGACATTAGAAGAACCATCTTCTTTCATAGCATCCTTAGCCAAATCCCTCCATTTCTTAGCATTCTTTCTTAATTCTTCCCATTTTTCCCCATCTCCTACCACAATCTCTATACACCTCGCGAACTCATTCCTCTCAATAACGCCTTCATCATTGGCGTTTACCCTGACTCCCGTCTTCCAAATATCTTGAATAAGCTTCGCGTTGCATAATTGATCTGTCCAGAGTGGACACGCCACAACTGGCACCCCCGAAGTCAAGCTCTCAATAGTCGAATTCCATCCACAATGAGTCAAGAAGCAAGCCAAAGAAGGATGTTGTAAAACCTCCACTTGTGAACACCAAGGAATAGTTTTCCCTAACTCTTCCAATTCCTCTTTGCAACTTAACTTTTCAAATGGTTTTTCACCATTTAGTCCATCTCTAATTACCCACAAAAATGGCCTTTTACACAACACTAATCCTTGAGCAATCTCTTCCATAAGTTGATTTGGTATCATAGAATAGCTACCAAATGCTATATATATTACAGATTCTTTAGCCTTAGAATCCAACCACTCAATATAATCCCTTGAATCTTGTCTCATATCAGCTCCAAATGAAGTATCAGTACTATCATTTCCATCAAGAAAAGCTGAAGGAATTAAAGGGCCAATTCCAACCATATTCACATTCTTTAAAACACTCAAAGCATCAGGTTCTAAAGCATCAAAAGTATTCACAAGCACCCTTTGGTTTATCTCGCTGTCCATTAACTCAACATGATCTTTCATAGACAATAATGTCCAATCATTTGAATCAGCAAACACGAACGAAGGCAAATCGCGAGGAGACAACAAAGGCAGCCCATGAAGCTCTAAGAATTCATCCTTTGGACAATTCTTGATAGTATCCTCATAACCATTGAAAAAATAGTAGTAAATATCCAAAACTGTGGCTGGTTGAATCCAAAGAAACGTCGATGGAACGTTTATGTTCTTGGCTAGTAAACCAACCCAACCAGTCAAGGTCGTGTAAATAATACGTTTAAAGGGGTTACCCTGATTTGCCCTGGTTTTGACCAAATCGGTCACAAATTCAGAACCCTTAGTCCTGAACGAATTATTGAACTCGTGGAAGTTATTCGTCGACCCTTTGAAGTTGCCATCAAAACCATCAGAGAAAGGAGCAAATGTTAATCCTTCTATAGTTGGAAGATTTGTGATGCGATTGAAAGCTGTTAGACTTGTGGAAAATGTGACATTTACGCCTAGTTTGACTAAACGTTTGGAAAATTGAATGCATGGATTAATGTTTCCTTGTCCTGGAAATGTTACAAGAAGAACATGACAATCATCCTTCAAAATTTCCATTTTTGAAGTAAGAGTTGGTTAATGTTGTAAATATTTTTTTTCTTGCCCTGGAAATGTTGGATTTATTTTTTGTAGGTTTTAGATGTTATATCGAGAAGATAATCAATAAGTGGACAATATCGTACACATTCACATATGTACTCTAATATCTTTCTGTTTGCAAATGTAGCCACAGATTCATAGCTCCTGATCACAAGTAAAAGTTATCTCCATTTCCTGCTATTAGACATTAATTTTGAAGGGGAAAGATCAGAGTGAGTTAGGTCCACAGATTGGAGCCAAAAATTTTATTAAAGGGTGTCAAAATATATAAAAGCAAATATATCGAAAAATTAAGGAGAGTCAATACATAGTATATATACATATAACATTTTCTTTTTGCCTATCTACACAATGTATTTTTCCCGCGAAGGTGTGTCGTTTGACACCCCTTCCTATGAGGTGGCTCTGCCACTGTCCACAGAGAAAATAGTTTTTGTTGTGGTTAAAAATCTATTAACCTGGTTCATTTTATTTGAAATATAGAAAGAGTTCAAAAATTAATATTAATATTTTTAAAATTACTGTTATTTCAAAGTCAACTAGCGATAATTGATCATAATAAGCGTGAGTTGGTAATCTGAAAATAATTATAATCCATAAGGTGAATATATACATGGCTGCCTGCCACTGATAATCTGCTATAGAATCCATAATTTTCTGATGGATAAAACATTTCAGCTAAGAACAGGATAAGTTACTGCACATATAAACTGGTTTTTAATTTTGTGTTTTCTAGTAAATGTGGCATTCTAACAGGTAATAGCCGCTTGTAGAAATGCAGAGTAAGACTGCGAATAATAGATCCTTTCAATTCGGCCCTTTCCTGGACCTCGCGCATACGGAGAGTTTTGTGCACCGTACTGACTTTTTTTTTTCATCTTGCAAACTAATAGTTCTTTAGTCAAGCAGATATGATAAAACACGTGAACACAAAGTATATGGAGGAGATGATCTCTTATCATTTACGGTTTGAATAGAAGAAAATGACCCAACAAATTTTTTATGTGTTTTATTTACCGATCTGGTCATGTGAATAATATCATATAACTAAAATAACATATGTAATGGATTATAAAACCAAATCTCCCCAGTATATGAGTTGTGCAACTCACAAACTGGACTATTACTTGTCATTGATCTTTTTATGATTCATCAACTTGGATTTTATTAAGTAAAACTTAAAAAGCAGAAACTAAGTAAAATCTTGCACTTGGTAAGATAGAGATACCAAGACCACTAAGCTATGTTCATTTTATTACAATAACAACCATAATAATATACCCGATGTTATCCTATAAATGGAGTCTGTGGAGGATAGTACTCCTATCTTGTGCATATAAAGAGGATGTTTATGAACCAAATTTTTTCTTTCTTCTTTGCCTTTTTCATTTTCTTTTACCACCCATAAAAATGCCCTCCTTATATCTATCAACCCTTTTGATATCTCCTCCATTTGACTAATTGATGGATTCATTAGACTCCCAACTGATGAATTTGACTTTGAGTTTAATCATTTGATTTCTCAAAAGATCAGCACCAAAAGAAGAATCCAAAGGGTCATTTCCATCCAAGAAAGCAGATGGAATTAATGGTCCAATTCATCAAATGTATTCACAAGAATTTTAGGGTTGATTTCAGCATTTAGTGTGTCTATTAATTCCTTGAAAGGAGGAAGCTAAGTGCAATACGAAGACTTCTTTTTGCACTTGAGGGAAGTAAAAATGAAGGACGACCTTGAGTTTTTTAATTGTGGAAGTTGAATTGACCAATTTGGATCATTGGATAATGGATTTTTCATAACCGAAAGTTAAAGTAAGTATATATCCAATATTGTAGCTGGTTGGCTCCAAAGAAGAGCAGAAGGGATGTTAACTTCGCCGTCGACCCGTTGAGACATAATATAATTAAATAATTATAAATTTACTCTTGCTAATAGTTTAAACTTTTGGACGAGATGATAATACACTCCAACATGTATAGTATTATAGCAGGCAAGGACTCCTAGGTTCAAATCTCAATATCATCTAAAACAAAGGCAGTCCGGTGCAGAAAGCAGTCTCCATTCATGCAAGATTGGGGAATGACGAACCCCTATGAAATTACCTTTGTTAGGGAGTATTTTACCCACAATGGAGGACTTTCTAGAGCGAATCTAGATTTAATCGGTCTCATTGCGGGTACCAAACACCGGATGAAAAACAAAACAAGAAAGATTATTTTTAAAAAATTAGTTCCAAGCTCTTCGACAAAATCCTTTACAATACTCTTGTATAGATTTCTCAGCCGTACTCAATTTTTTCCCCCTTCCTCTCCACCATTCGGCACTCATGACCATTTCTATGCATGTTATTATCACTTTCAACTTTAGTATTTGTTAAAATTTCAACAGATTTTCAAGAAAAATATATTTTAAAGCCCGTTTGGCCATAGAAATTTTTGTAATTCTTTCATAATTTTTTTCTTTTTTTTTTGAATTAGTTTGGCCATGAAAATTTCAAATTTCACTTGAAGTTGAATTTCAAACTTTTTCGAAAATTTAAAAAATTCAAAAAAACTATTTTTTAAAATTTTCTCTTCAAATCAATCACAACTCCAAATTATATTCATGTCCAAATATAATTCTGATTTCAAATATTATTTTTACTTGAATATTTTCTTACTCTTTTTCGAAATTTCACAATTCTTATGTCCAAACGGCCACTTATACTTCATCCCCTTCGTCCCCACGTGATGAACCATTTGTTATAATCTTAATTGTTTTAAATAAGCGATAAACTAGAACAGCTAGATCTTGCTAGTGATTGAGAAAACCAAAGACCATTCCACTTTGAAGAAACAAATCCCATCAAGAAATGCTTAAACGTCTTTGTGAATGACAAATTAGACAAGATATTTATTTTCATTGATTGATGAAACCAAGGACGATTTCAACGTAATAAAACAAATACTTACTCCACCAATTTACTTTTGACACGCTCATTCAAAAAATATTAAATACTATACAAACATAACTAGTGTGACTAAACTACCCTTAATTAAATATTTAACGTGAGGTGTAAGAATTTTTTTAGGGATATGTACATAAGGATTATTTTGTAAAAACAAATTAAATTCTTTCTTGATTATATAAATGGACACTTATTTTGGACAAAAATAAAAAAATAAATTGATCACTTATTGTGGACCGGAGAGTATATATCTAGGGTATCAAATTTAGTTTATGAAAATATAGTAATTGAGAGGAGATATTTATAAGTCAAAACGGTATTTCGAGGTCTTGAAAACCTCTTTTTATCTCACCTCGTTTTGCATGCGCAGTCCGGGCGTATAGCCGGGAAGCTTTTATATGAAAAACTGAGAAAAATGCTAAATTTGCCTTAAAAATTGAATTTAAGTTGACTTCGGTCAACATTTTGGGTACACGGACCCGGACCCGTGATTGACGGTCCCGGAAGGTCCGTGGGAAAATATGAAACTTGAGCGTATGCCCGAAATCGGATTCTGAGGTCCCAAGCCCGAGAAATGAATTTTTGAAAGAAATTATTTTTCTGAAAATATAAGATATTTTAGAAATTTGATTATATTTGAAATTTATGGTATCGAGCCCCTATTTTGGTTCCGGAGCCCGGTACAGGTTCAATATGATAATTGTGATATGTTTGTAAAATTTGGTAAGAAACGGAAGTCGTTTGACGTGATTCGGACCCGTAGTTATGAAATTTGATACTTTGGAAGTTTTAGAAATTTTCTTTGATTTTAATGCTAAATTCGTTGTTTCAGATGTTATTTTGGCGATTTGATCGCACGAGTAAGTCCGTGGGATATTTTTGAGGTTGTGTGCATGTTTGGTTTGGAGCCCCAAGGGCTCGGCTGAGTTTCTGATAAGCGTCGGGGTTATTTGAATTGAGAAAAATCTGGTGTTTTTTAGTGTTGCTGGTGTCCAGGTAAGTGCACTATGCGAACGCATGGTAACCCATGCGAACACACAACACAAACGGGAAGAGGGCTGGTTAGTGCTACGCGAACGCGATGGCCTGTTCGCGAACGCGTAGGTTGGCATGGGCTGGCCTATGTGAACGCATAAGGCCTACGCGAACACACTGCCTATAGGTAAGGGCTGGGGGCTGGGTAGTTTAACACTGTGCGAACGCATCCCTTATGATGCGAACGCGAAAGGTAGGGTAGGGGAGCCTATGCGAACACACTGCTCTGGTCGCGAACGCATAGGCTATTTTTGCCCAGTCTTTTAAAAACAGACCAATTACAGGATTGTTTCAAAATTTCATAACTTCTTCACCTAAACTCGAACTTGGGCGATTTTTGAAGGGGGATTTCACCACAAAACCATAGGTATGTGATCTTAAACTCATTTTCTTCAATTTTCATTAACACCCATTAGATTTCTAGATCTAAATTATGTTCTTAAGGGTAGAAAATTAGGGATTTGGGTAGAGTTAGGGCTTTTTGAATAATTGGAATTTAGACCTCGTTTTGGGGTCGGATTTCGGAGCTAATTACATATTCGGGCTCGTGGGTGAATGGGTGATTGGGTTTTGGTCCGAACCTTGTATTTTGACCAAGCGGGCCCAGGGTCGATTTTTGACTTTTTGGGAAGAATGCTAGAAAACCTATAATTAAGCATTGGAATTGAATTATTTAGCGTTTATTGATGTTATTAAGTCAATTATGTCTAGATACAAGTGAATTGGAGTCAAATTCAAAAAGGAAAGCGGTAATCAAGGCTTGAGTTGGTCGTGGAATTTGAGGTAAGTGTTTGGACTAACCTTAGCTTGATGGAATAGGTGTTGTGTCCTATTTGCTATGTGTTAATATCATGTTCAACGTATAGGTGAGGTGACGAGTACCTATACATTGGTGTCAAGCATGCCCATGAGTCGGATATTATGAATCATGTGATTTTTCATTGATATTTACTTTACTATAGCTTGAGTTTCACTTTGTGGTTATTCATTTTGGTGGAAATTCTTGGTATTGAATATTGTTGAGTATTGGTTTCGGTTGAAATTTTTTATGTGAAGATATGTACTTGAGTGAGATTGGTTATAGTTGTGTCCTTGCCGGGATGGTGATAATTCCACTGTTGTTCCCTTGCCGGGATGTTATGATTTATTATTGTGGTTTATATTGTTTATTTTTCCTTGCCGAACGTCTGTTATAGATATTGTTTGGGTGAGGAGGGGTGTAAAGCACGAAGGTGATGTCGTGTATTGATTATTGTGAGGATGAGAGTGTAAAAGCACGAAGGGTGATGTCGTACCATATTATGATATCAAAAGCACGAAGGGTGATGTCGTGCAGTTTCTATTGATTCATTGTGAGGATGAGAGTAAAAGAACGAAGGGTGATGCCGTGCATTTGCATTTACTATTTGGTGAGGATGAGAGTGAAAGCACGAAGGGTGATGTCATGCACTGTTGTCTCTGTGATGTTATTTCCTGCCGCTCAAGTTGATATTGAATTGTTGTCTTATTTTGTTATTTCCTTTATTTGACATTTCTTTCCCCCAGCATGTTCCCCTTCTCTTTGTACTTAGTTGTTTACTTCCTGTTATTATTATTTTCTCCGTATATTATTAAACTGTACAGGTTGATTTGGTTGTCTTGTCCTAGCCTCGTCACTACTTCGCCGGGGTTAGGCTCGACACTTACTCAGTACATGGGGTCGGTTGTACTGATGCTACACTCTGCACATTTTTGTTGTGAAGATCCCAGTATAGGACCCTACGGACATTAGAGCGAGGATGCTGCCTTCAGTCCACGTGGAGACACTGAGGTAGTCTTGTTGGCGTCCGCATGCCTTGGCGTCCCCTCCTACTTCTTTTGTATTATGTTCTAGTTATTTCAAAAACAGATGTACTTATTTTATTCAGACCATTATATGTATTATTCATAGACAGTCCGTGAGTATGTGACTCCAAAATTTTGGGATTGGTATTGTGAAACCTCGTAAAGGCATTAACTTGCGTTAATATACTTTGCTTCATTTGTACTTTCATTTATGTTAGTGTTGTATCTCACCTGTTATTGAATAATAATAAAGGAATAAGGTAAATTAAACATTCACATTGGCTTGCCTAGTGGGTTCAACGTTAGGCGTCATCACGGTCCCGACGGTGAAAAATTCGGATCGTGACAAATATGTTAAGCAGAAGGGTCTATATATGTGTGTGTATTGAAAATGGTCATACATTTTACTTGAAACCTTTAAGATCAAAAATTTAATTGTGATATTCGCTCATGTGCGCGGCCACCTTCAAAGTTGAGGTGCGCCTCTGAAATCATTCATGTATACCCGGGCGAAGTAGGTTGGATGTCGAGTCATTTTGTATATACATATGTTAGTTTATCTAAGAGATGGGATTAATTTTAGCTGCATATATAACCCAAGATTTGATAGATATAGTCGAGTAAACTTCTTTTTTTTGTGTGTGAAAAAAAGGTTTTATTAGCTTGATTTGGTAATTAAACAAATTACGCAATAACAAACATACGCATGAAAAATTACTTTGAGTTTGGAGGGGTTGAATTATGACCTATTATTCAGTCCAAACTAACTTACTTTTCTTGATCCAACAAATATTGAGGGCTGTAATGCTAGGATTAATAATTATTGGATAAATATTTAAACCTTGATCTTCTTAAAGGATTTGGGAGAATAACTTTTTGGAAAGATTTGGGAGTATTTGATTGTTTTATCTATGAATTAGATTATCTCGCTATTGTTAACCCAACATTAAGTATAATATAAAATAATACCAGAACTATGATATAAAATATCTCGAGATTATTTATCCCAAAATAGAAATTCCAACCAAATACTGAACAATAACTTCACATTTTTCTTGAAATTATCTTATTTTATCTGTAATACCATGGATTATGAAGATTTTCTTAGAACTTGTTCGGATCGGCTTAAATTATCTTATATTATCTGTAATTGCACATAGAGAAGATATGCTAAGAGGATCAAAGAGAGCCCATAGATATAGTTTACTGATTAGGAGACTATATATGTAATTAGTTTTGTCAGGTGTATTGTTTTGTTTTTGTTAATGGTAATTTTTACAGTTATTATCAAAGCCAAAAACCTCAACTTATTGCTTATGGCTTGTTTTATAAGCAGTTTTTACCTTTGTTAAACACTTTAATAAAGTTAAAAAGAGCTTTAAAACTTATTTGCCCAGCTTAAAAGTCAATTCATACCCCCAGTGGCAGAGCCACATTGAACCAAGGGGTGTCAAGCGACACCCCTTTGCCGGAAAATTACACTATATTGCTAGATAATTTTTTTTATTTTACGTATATTTACTATATGTTGACTCCCCTTGATTTTTAAATGAATCTAATTATTAATATTTTGACACCCCTTGATAAGATTCTGGCTCCGCCACTACATACACCCTCTTAATCCGTTCAGTTACGGCTTAACCCTCTTTTTACATGCTTTGTTATGCTTTCCTAACTATATTTTCATGGATTTTTCACTACCGATTTTTTTTTTCAAAATAATGTTTCTTACTTTAAGGGTTTATGGAAATAATCTCTCTATTTAAACAAGAAAAGAATAAAATATTCGTTAATATTCTCCTTCCTCGACCCCACTTATAGAAATCACTAACTATATTATTGTTATACTTCAGTCATAGCTTAGCTGCTCATTTAACACCTGACACCTCTATATATGACCATTCAGTCCACCTTGGGTACTAGATCTTATCAACTACAATTATTAGAAAGCGACATTCCATAATTTACTTATAGTAGTATCATATTCTTCATCCACATTAATCAAAAATGAAGAAGCACCATTTTCTAGTTCTCTCTTTGCCTGCACAAGGCCACATAAACCCTACTCTCCAAATGGCCAAGAACCTAGCACGCGCCGGTGCACGTGCCACCTTTGTCACAACCGTTTACGGCCTCAAACGAATGAACAACCTTCCAACACAAGAAAGGTTATTCTATTCCTCTTTCTCCGATGGTTACGACGATGATTGGATTTCGAACACTGATCACAACAATTATATGAATAATTTAAAGCACGAGGGATCAAAGAACCTCAAAAATCTCGTTCGAAAATTTTCCGACGAGGGTCACCCCGTTACATTCATGGTATACACTATTCTCTTACCTTGGGTTGCTGTGGTGGCGCGTGACTTACACGTGCCGTCAGCTTTTCTGGTCATTCAGTGTGGTACTGCTTTTGCTATTTATAACCATTTGTTCAATTCCATTAACGGAGTTTATAGTTCGCCCGTTAATGATATTACTGTTACACCCTCATTTCCAATTGAATTTCCGGAATTACCCCTCTTTTCATGCAACGATATTCCTACTATAGTTTTACCTAATGGTCCTCACTCCTCTGTCATGATACCTATTATGAGAGAACACATCCAAAATCTTGAAAATGATCCTAATCCTTGTGTTCTAATCAACACTTTCGACGCCTTAGAAGAAAAATCCATGAGAATTGTTGATAAAATGAGAATTTTTTCAGTTGGTCCGTTGGTCCCATCTGCTTTTTCTGATGGAAATGACCCTAAAGACAAGTCATTTGGATGTGAATTGTTTGAAAAATCCGAAAAAAACTATCGTCAATGGTTGGATTCGAAACCTAAGGGTTCAGTTGTATACGTATCATTTGGTAGCATAGCAGTATTAAAGAAGGAGCAAAAAGATGAGATTTTGCATGGATTGTTGGAAAGTGAAAGGCCATTTTTATGGGTGATGAGAAAAGGGAAAGAAGAGGTAGAAAAGGGAAATAATTACAAGAATGAATATGATGATATTTTATTAAATGAAAAAGGTTTAATTATACCATGGTGTGCACAAATGGAACTACTTTTTCATAAGTCTATAGGGTGTTTCGTGACGCATTGTGGTTGGAATTCGACTATGGAAAGTCTGGTCGCTGGTGTGCCTATTGTGGGGTGTCCACAATTTTCTGATCAAACAACAAATGCAAAAATGGTGGAGGAAGTTTGGGGAATAGGAGTAAGAGCAAATGCAATGGAAGGAGTTGTGGGGAGAGAAGAGTTGAAAAGATGTTTGGAAATTTTGATGGGAAATGGAGAGAAAGGGAAAGAAATTAAAAGGAATGTGAAGAAATGGAGTGATTTGGCTGTGGATGCTGTGAAAATAGGGGGTTCTTCACATGATAACCTCAAGATATTCTTGGAGGGTTTGTGAAAAAAAATTGTTGTAATAATTTTTTTACACCATTAAGTCATCTAAATGATATTATATTCCGTCTGTTTTATTTTTATATGAATATTTTTTAATATGATCCAAACGAAATAGCACCTTAATGTATGTAGGAGCTCTTTAATTTTAATTAGCTTTAATTTTAATTTTAATTTTAATTCATATAAAAGTTCTATTCTTGTAGGCCTTCCGTCTAAAAAAAAGTATGACATTATTATTCTTCTAGAGTCAAAAGAATATATACTATGATGTACCTACGTTTGAGTATATACAAAAAAATAATTAATGTATTAACTCTTGCACTTCGAATTTCATTAATTTTTGTAGATCAGAGGAGTAATGTCCAACCTAATCTTAGGAAATTGAGGATGGGCTTGAGCAGGAAAAGAAACTAGCTTACAAAAACTTGCATCGAGTGAGTTAGAAACAGATTCAGAATTTGAACATTACGAGTTCAGAATTCTAACACGAGAAATTTGATTTATTAGGTTCGACGTTTTTAATTTATACTTATTTGGTAAATATTTTAACACGTATACATATATGCTAGCTAGATCCGCCCCTCCCGAAATGGACTGCATCTACGGAAGGAAAGTTTGCTATATTTACTTCCAAATACCCTTTTAAAACGTTAATTTCAAATACGTTTGGTTTCTTTTCTTATCTTAATTGCAAATTTTAACCAAATATTGTCCAAACGCCTACTAATCACCTTCCAACTTTTGTTACAAGTATAGTTGGGCTTTGCCTAAGTTTCATTTGAAAATAGCACGGGCTAGCCAATATTTGTAAAGTTATTAAAAAATAAGAAATTTTCGTTCCTATACCATATATGAAACTATATTACCAAATATGTTCATAGTTTGCATATTACCTGTCATGCTAATAGTATTTCTACAAAAAATAGACAATTCACTAAATAAGGAATCATTGTAGCTGTAAGCTTCCTTATTTAGGCGCGCTAATATTGGGGAATTAAAGATTCTTTCAGATATTTCATTAAATAAGGAATCATTGTAGCTGTAGGCTTCCTTATTTAGGCGCGCTAATATTGGGAATTCCTTAATTAATTGTCTGGTTTTAATGGATTCGATCTCATTTTTTAAAAATATTTAATTACTTGGAACTCAACTGAAAGAATTAAAAATATACAAGTTGTTCTAGGCTGTCAACAGACGTAACAATATTGCAGATGCGTGTTAGTAAGAAAAAAAGGTGGATGATTTAGTACTGTTTTGGACAAAAATATGTATCTAAAATGTGAAAGCACGTCGAGTCCAAATATGTACCCAGTTTGTAGATATTTTATAGATAAATTGTAGATTATTTATATTTTGATTGTAGATGCTTCTTTTTCTTTTTTCACAAATAAAAAATGACTAAAACTTCTATAAATCTTCTGCAAAAAATACAATTATGTCGAAAATCCCAATTATGCTACAATTGAATGGGAATTGGGATATTAAAATTCAATGTACCCAGTTTGTAGATATTTTGTAGATAAATTGTAGATTATTTGTATTCTGATTGTAGATGCTTTGTTTTCTGTTTTCACAAATCAAAAACGACTAAAACTTCTACAAATCTTCCACAAAAAGCGCAATTATGTCGAAATCCCAATTATGCTACAATTCTGTGATTCTCCTATATGCTCTTGTTACTCCTTACGAAAACTGTTATGCTAAATATGGAATCCAAAAAAACATGATGAAGGGATATACGGTACCATTAAATTAGGAGTGTAATTAATACCCTTAAAAACTACTAATGGTATATAATTGGTAATTAGGTATACTAAATGTAATTATATCAAACCTTAAACATTGAGGGTAATATAGTTTCCTATATGGCATAGGAATGTAAAAATTTCTTAAAAACAGTCATTGTTTTGCTGAAATACTGAAAGTTTCAGCATAATATGCGGGATTATGGAGCTCCTGCGTATAAACTTCCAGCATAAATACATAATATGTTGGAACTTGTGAATACCTAATTTTTTCACTATTTTAACATCTCCTACATTCACTAATATTTTGTTATTTTAATTGTTTTTATCAAATTTTGTGTCTTCAATTGCACATTTCCTATCACAAAAATACCAATAAAAAAAATTAGTTCTTGCTTCATTTGTGTATTTTAGGAATTAACTAACGAGTTAATTGATCATATGAAAAAGTTGTTTAATTAATTTGTTTGAAAGAGAAAGTGGCCAAGAGTGCAAGACATGGGATGTTTTAGGAGGATTTAAAAACGACGTAGTTTCAAGAGAAAACTACGTCGTTTTGGTTAAGTAAATAAAAATCCATCATGGTCATTCATTCCATCTTAATCTGATGGCCTAAATTTGTCCTCGACTAAAATATAAAAGCTAAGATTAAGATTTTTGTCTCATTTTTTAACCCTAAATTTTTTTCCCCCATCTCTCTCTTCTCCCCTTTCTCTCCAGCCGCCGACCACCCGCTCGCCACCCATCTCCGCCGGCCGAAAATCGCCACCGCCGGCGGCCGGCGTCCAAACACCACCCAACATATACCAATCTCTTCCTCTTTTTACCCTCTCTCCTAATTTGAGCCCAAAATCTTCAAAAACCCCTCTAAATTCCGTGAAATCGAAACCCTAGATAGTCGCCTCATATTTCCCTCTTCGATTTAACAGCAAACCAGCCACCACACCCCCACAATACCTATATAAACATGTAGATCTCAAAGTGTCACGACCCCAAATCCTATACGGCGGTGATGGCGCCTACGCCTATCGTGGAACTAGGCTAGCCAACAATCACCTATTTATACTTTCTTTCACAAATCTCAATTCGTTTTTCAATATTTCATAGACATATAAAATTTTCAAATCTTTAAGCAAAACAAAATACGCTAACGGTCTATAACCATCCCCAAAATCCGGAGCAACAGGTCACGAGCATCTAAGAATGATACTAATAATGTTATTGTCATAATACAAGGTCTTAGAATGAAATACTAAGTACAAAATAGGGAAAGAGAAATGGAGATGTTGTGGACACTGGACAGCTACCTCAATATCCCAACGCTGGTGTCGTACGGACTCAGATGGCTAACGCTCGATACCAGTACATGGATCTGCACACAGAGGTGCAGGGAGTAATGATGAGTACGCCAACTCAGTAGTAATAAAAATAAATCAAGTCTGACAGTAAGAAAATACACAGGAGCAAATCACCGGATCACATTGAATAAAATATTGATTTCCAACAATGTGTACATTTAGTCAAGTATGCTTTAAAGACCAGTTCAGTAAAAATCCTTTGAAAACGGATATGGTTTCCCGTGAATTCAATAAAATACCCAAGAAATACTAGTTCATAGATGAAAATGAATCATAAATAGTTATTCAGCAACACAAGTATCATAAACCGCCCCTCGGGAAAAACATCACTCAGAATCCGTCACTCAGCACATCACAATCAGTCGGTATCAGCCACTCAACACCTCACTGTCACTCATACCTCCCAATCACTCATCACTTGGCACTCGCACTCAGTAGGTACTTGCGCTCACTGGGGGTGAACAGACTCCGGAGGGGCTCCTACAGCCCAAGCGCTATAAACAGCCAAATCATGGCAATAATCACTCTGGCACTCGGCCTCACATATCATAACACTGCAACATGCTGCGACGTGTAGCCTGATCCAAAATATCCTCACAATATTTTCCCTCGGCCTCACTCAGTCAGAAACTCTCAGAATGCCACTCGGGCCGTAAATAAATGGGGTTCTTGACCCAAAACAATATTTTATATCATGAATAATAATATCAAAAAATATGAGTGTCAAAATAGTTTAAGAAGAATGACTGAGTGTAAATCATAGTTACCACGTGAGGAATATCATAAAACAGCCCCCAAGGGGTTTAAAAAAATCGGCACGAGGCCCCAAACATGGCTTACAACTGAAATATATCAAAACATAGAAATACTATTTATCATATGATTTAAAAGCAGTTTCGAAACTCAATAGTTGCCTCGGGAAGAACCAGTTTCAAATTCCTCAATTAGTGCACGCCACACACTCGTCATCCAATGTGTATGTCACTCCAAAACAGTTAAAAGATGCTAAGTCCGGGGTTTCATACCCTCAGGACAAGATTTAAAGTCATTACTTACCTCAAACCATCCCGAAAAGCTACTCCACAATACTCTTGCCCCTCGAATCGTCTCTCAAATGCTCCGAGTCTATCAAAATCAGATTTACAACATCAAATTATGCTAGAGAAACGAAACCCAATCGAAAATTATCAAATTTAGACACAATTCCCGAAATTGGCCAAACCCGACCCCCAAGCCCGCGTCTCGGACCTCGATAAAATTTTATACCATAATTATCCTCATCCTCCCACGAGTCTATACATATCAAGAACACTGAAATCGGAGTCCAATTGTCCCCTCAAATCCCCATTTAAAGGTCTCTTAACCTCAAGCCCTAATTACCCCTTTTTGCACTGATTTTCCCTAAGTTTTTACCATTAATTAGGCCTTTAATCACGTATAAACGAGTTATGAAGTCAAGAATATTACCTCCAAGTTATACCCCTTTGGTTCCCTCAAAAATCCCTCTCAAAAGCTTCAACGTCGTTCAAAAATGGTGGAAAAATAAAGAAGGATCGCGGATTGAGCTATTAAAACACTGCCCAGCTTTTGGCAAATACACAGTGCGTTCGCGTGAGAGTCAATGCGATCGCATAGCACTAACCCACAATCCCCACGCGATCGCAACCAAAACCCCGCGTTCGCACTGCTTTAACTCACCTAGCTAGCCCACGCGCCTCACCACTGTGCGATCGCACCAGCCTTCACGCGATCACAGTGCTTTGATTTCTCTCACTCCGCGATCGCGGACCAAGTCTAGTGATCGCATAGCACACTTTCAGATTCCTCACCAACAAATCTATGTGATCGCATCCCCACAATTGCGATCGCATATAAGGAAACCAGAACCAAGAATTACAACAGCAACAGCAGTTCTACTAAGGCCAAACACACTCCGTTAACCATTTGAAACATACCAGAGGCCCTCGGGACCTCAACCAAACCTACCAACACACCCCATAACATCATTCAAACTTAGTCGAGCCCTCAAAACACCCAAAACAACGCAAAAACACCAAAATCACATCGAATGCAAGCCTATGAACTTTGAAATTTCTAAATTCCACCAACGATGCCGAAACCATCCAAAACACCTCCGATTGACCTGAAAATTTGCACGCACATCCAAATGACATTACAAACCTGCTCCAACTTCCGAAATTCCATTCCAATCCCGATAGCCTATTTTTCATTGCCGACCAAATATCACCAAAAACTAGCTTTCGCCAATTCAAGCCTTATTCTACACTGGACATCGAAATTACATTCTGAACACACTCCTAAGTCCCAAATCACCTAAAAAGGCTATCCAAGCCATAAAATCCGTATTCCAAGGTCATTTTCCAATAAGTCAACTCTTAGTTGACTTTTCCAACTATGAGGCTACTTTAAGAGACTAAGTGTCTCAATTCTCACCACAACCACTCCGAACCCGAACCATCCGATTCCAACACATCATAAACAGTATAAACAATGCATGACCAAGCAGAAACAGAAATAACAGTGCACATTCTACTGAACGACCGACCGGGTCGTTACATTCTCCCCCTCTTAAACAAATGTTCGTCCTCGAACGGGTCTAGAAACATACCTGAAGTCTCAAACAAGTGAGGATATCTGCTCCGCATCTCCCGCTCTGTCTCCAAAGTAGCCTCCTCCACTGGCTGCCCTCTCCATTGCACCTTCACTGAAGCTATATCCTTAGATCTCAACTTTCTGACCTGACGACCCAAAATAGCCACCGGCTCTACCTCATATGACATATCACCCTCGAGTTGAACTGTGCTGAAGTCCAAAACATGAGACAGGTCATCAATATACTTCCGGAGCATCGACACATGGATTACCGGATGAACACTCGATAGTCTGGGTGGAAAGGCAAGTCTATAAGCCACCTCCCCAATCTTCTTAAGCACCTGAAAAGGCCCAATGAACCGGGGACTCAGCTTTCCCCTCTTCCTCATAACACCATTCATGGATGACACTTTCAGCAATACCTTCTCTCCCTCCATGAAAGTCACATCCCAGACTTTCCGGTACGCATAACTCTTCTGCCTAGATTGCACCGTGCGAAGTCGCTCCTGAATCAACTTCACCTTATCCAACGCATCCTGAACCAAGTCGGTGCCCAATAGTCTAGCCTCGCCGGGCTCAAACAAACCAATCAGAGATCTACACCTCCTACCATATAAAGCCTCATACGGAGCCATCTGAATACTGGACTGGTAACTATTATTATAAGCAAACTCTGCGAGTGGCAGAAACCGGTCCTATGAACCCCCAAAATCAATCACACAGGCACGTAGCATGTCCTCCAAAATCTGAATAGTGCGCTCCAACTGCCCGTCGGTCTGAGGATGAAACGTTGTGCTCAACTCAACCTGAGTACCCAAACCTCTATGCATGGATGTGAACTGAGTACCCCGGTTAGAAATGATAGAAAATGGAACCCCATGCAATGGGACAATCTCCCTGATGTAAATCTCAGCTAACCGCTCAGAAGAATAAGTAGTACCAATAGGAATGAAGTGTGCGGACTTGGTCAGCCAATCCACAATGACCCAAATAGCATCAATTCTCCTCGAAGTTTGTGGGAGCCCAACTACAAAGTCCATGGTGATCCTCTCCCACTTCCACTACGGAATATCTAACCTCTGAAGCAATCCACCTGTCCTCTGGTGTTCATACTTGACCTGCTGGCAGTTGAGACACCGGGCTACATACTCCATAATATCTTTCTCCATCTGCCACCACCAGTACTGTTGTCTCAGATCCTGGTACATCTTCGCAGCACCCGGATGGATGGAATACCGCGAGCTATGAGCCTTAGCTAATATCAACTCTTGAAGCCCATCCACATTGGGCACACAAATACGGCCCTGCATCCTCATAACCCCGTCATCACCAATAGTCACATCCCTGACATCACCTCGATGGACCCTATCCTGAAGAACTAGAAAGTGTCGGTCATCATACTGGCGTGCTCTAATCTGATCATAAAGAGAAGACCTGGAGGCTACATAAGCCAATACCCGCGGGGGCTCTAACAAATCCAATCTCACCAACTGACCTGCTAAAGCCTGAACATCAAGTTCTAAAGGTCGCTCTGCTGCTGAAAGGTAGGCTAGACTCCCCAAACTCTCTGCTAAAGCCTGAACATCGTCCACTACGTTGGCCTTCTCTGGATGATATAGAAATAGTGAGGTCATAATCCTTGAGAAGCTCCAACAATCTCCTATGACGCAAATTCAGGTCCTTCTGCTTCAGCAAATACTGCAAACTATGATGGTCGGTGAAAATCTCACATTGCACTCCATACAAATAATGGCGCCAAATCTTCAAGGCACGAACAATGGCACCTAACTCAAGGTCGTGCACTGGATAATTCTTCTCGTGCACCTTCAACTGTCTAGATGCGTAGGCAATCGTCCTACCGTCCTGCATTAATACTGCTCCCAAGCCAACTCTAGAAGCATCACAGTAGACTGTATAAGATCCCGAGCCAGTAGGCAAAACCAATACCGGAGCTGTGGTCAATGCTGCCTTGAGATTTTGAAAGCTCTCCTCACCATCGTCGGACCATATGAATGGAGCACCCTTCTGGGTCAATCTGGTCAAGGGTGAAGCAATAGACGAAAACCCCTCAACAAAGCGACGATAATACCCTGCCAAACCAAGGAAACTCCTAATCTTTGTAGCTAAGGTCGGTCTGGGCCAACTCTGCACCGCCTCAATCTTCTTTGGGTCCACCTGGATACCCTCACTGGACACCACGTGCCCCAAGAACGCTATTGAACCAAGCCAAAACTCACACTTGGAGAACTTTGCATAAAGCTTCTCCTCTCTCAACCTCTGCAACACAACTCTCAAATACTGAGCATGCTCCTCCTAACTACGAGAATATACCAGGATGTCATCAATGAACACTATGACAAAGGAGTCTAGATACGACTGAAACACGTTGTTCATCAAGTGCATGAACGCGGCTGGGGCATTGGTCAGCCCAAATGACATAACAAGAAATTCATAATGACCATATCTGGTCCTAAAAGCAGTCTTCGGGATGTCAGAGTCCCGAATCTTCAGCTGATGATACCCGGATCTCATATCAATCTTAGTGAACATTTGGTCCCCTGAAGCTGGTCAAACAAATCATCAATACGAGGCAAAGGAAACTGGTTCTTCACTGTAACCTTGTTCAGTTGCCGATAGTCAATACACATGCGCATGGAAACATCCTTCTTCTTCACAAACAACACTGGTGCACCCTAAGGTGACACACTAGGACGAATGAACCCCTTATCTAGGAGTTCCTAAAGTTGTTCTTTCAATTCCTTCAACTCTGTTGGTGCCGTACGATAAGGTGGGGTAGAGATAGGCTGGGTGCCTGGCACCAAGTCAATATCAAAATCAATGTCCCTGTCATGTGACATGCCTGGAAGGTCTGCAGGGAATACGTTCAGAATATTACGGACCACAGGAACATAATCAACAGCAGGAGTCTCACCATTAACAACCCTCACAAAAGCCAGATAAGATAAACACCCCTTCTCAACCATACGCTGAGCCTTCATGTAAGAAATAACCCTGCTAGGCACATACTCAGTAGACCCTCTCCACTCAACTCTCGAAACTCCGTGCATAGCCAAGGTCACGGTCTTAGTGTGACAGTCAAGAATAGCATGACACGGGGATAACAAATCTATGCCCAATATCACATCAAAGTCAACCATACTAAGTAACAATAAGTCCATTCGGGTCTCCAGACCCCTAATAGATACCACACATGACCGATAAACACGGTCCACAATAATAGTATCGCCTACCGGAGTCGACACATGAACAGACGTAACTAAAGACTCACGGGGCATATCCAGAAAGAGAGCAAAATATGACGAAACATAAGAGTATGTGGAACCAGGGTCAAATAAAGCCAAAGCATCTCGGTGACAGACTGAGATAATACATGTGATCACTGCATCAGAGGCCATAACATCTGGCCTGGATGGAAGTGCATAGATACGGGCCGGACCTCCACCTGCTCGACCTCCCCCTCTAGGGTGGTCCCTAGTTGCCTGACCCCCACCCCTAGCTGCTTGGGCGGGTGGTGAAGTGATTGGAGCTGAAGTCGAGAGCTGACCCCTCTGCTGAGAAGAACTACTAGGATGACGAGGGCACTGCCTCCACACATGTCCAAACTCTCTACACTCGAAGCAACTCCCTGGAGCTGGAGATGGAGACTGAAGGGAACCCCTGTCACCAGAATAGTTGCTGGATGAACCATGCGTAGAAGAACCTTGGAATGATGATGCTCTGGAGAAACTCTGAGCTGGAAGGGAACTAAAGGAAGAACGGCCCGGATAAGAGCTGTGGGGACCCTGCCCCGAAGATGCGCCACTATAAGATGGGCGAACTGGCTGAGGAGGTCTAAATGGGCGACCTATACTGTGCTGAAACTGCCCTCTAGAAGGGGCACCATTGAAGCTACCTGATCCCCGAGGCCTCTTGGCCTCCCTCTCCTCTCGCTCCTTACGGCGAACAGACTCAATATCTTGAGCAATATCAACAACCTACTCGAAGGTAGCACCTGACACTCTCTCTCTAGTCATCAAAATACGGAGCTGATAAGTGAGGTCATCCACAAACCTCCTGATCCTTTCCCTGTCAGTAGGGACTAACTCAGCAGCATAACGAACCAACTCTGAATAACGTATCTTATAATGCGTCACTGATAACTCTCCCTGACGCAGCTGCTCAAACTGTCTGCGCTGCTCCTCCCTGTGAGACTGAGGAACATACTTCTCCAAAAAGATAGTGGAGAACTGCTGCCAGGTGGGGGGGTGCTGAACCAACAGGCCTACACCTCTCAAATGCCTCCCACCAAGTGAAAGTAGCACCAGAAAATTGAAATGTAGCAAATGAGACCCCACTGGTCTCCAGAATCCCATCAATACGAAGTATCCTCTGACACTTATCCAGAAAACCTTGGGCATCCTCTCCCTTTGCGCCGCTGAAAGTCGGAGGCTGAAGTCTACTAAACCTCTCCAGCCTGCATTGCTCATCCTATGGCATAGGTGGAACCACATAGTCATGAACTGGAGCGACCGGATGGGCTGACACTGCCCCCGGTGTCTGGAGGCCCTGTACCACCTGCTCAGGTGTCCGGGCAGCTGGAGTCTGAGTGCCTCCCCTGGCCTGATATGTAGCGGCAGCGGTAGATACGGCAACTTCCTGAGAAAGGCTCGTACATACTGTCAAGATCTGAGCCAGGGTCTCCTGAAGACCCGAAATAACAATGGGCACTACCGGTGCCTGAGCCTGTCCCACTGGAATACCCGCGGTGGGAACCTGATCTTGATTAGTAGGGGGATCAACTGGTACTGCCCCGGCTACTGTGCGGGCTGGTCCTCTACCTCTACCACGGCCTCGACCGCGGCCTCAACCTATCGCGAGTCCAGCTGGTGTCTGGTCACCCAGATCATTAGCGCGTGTCCTCACCATCTGTGGAAGAAAGAACAACAGAAGTTTAGATTTTTCCAGAATCAATAGAATGGCAGAACATAATTCAAGAAATGAGATTTTTCCTAAGAGTTCTATAGCCTCTCGAAGATAAGTACAGACGTCTCTGTACCGATCCGCAAGACTCTACTAAACCTGCTCATGACCAGTGAGTCCTATGTAACCTAGAGCTCTGATACCAACTTGTCACGACCCCAAATCCTATCCGGCCTTGATGGCGCCTATCGTGGAACTAGGCTAGCCGACAATCACCTATTTATACTTTCTTTCACAAATCTCAATTCATTTTTCAACATTTTATAGACATATAAAATTTCTAAATCTTTAAGCAAAACCAAATACGCTAAACGGTCTATAACCATCCCCAAAATCTAGAGCCAACAGGTCACGAGCTTCTAAGAATAATACTAATAATGCTACTGTCATAATACAAGGTCTTAGAACGAAATACTAAGTACAAAATAAGGAAAGGGAAATGGAGATGTTGTGGACACTACACAGCAACCTCAATATCCCAACGCTGGCGCCGTACGGACTCAGATGGAAAACGCTCGGTACCAGTACCTGGATCTGCACACAGAGGTGCAGGGAGTAATGATGAGTACGCCAACTCAGTAGTAATGAAAATAAATCAAGTCTGACAGTAAGAAAACACACAGGAGCAAATCACCGAATCACATTGAATAAAATATTGATTTCCAACAATGTGTACATTTAGTCAAGTATGCCTTAAAGACCAGTTCAGTAAAAAAACTTTGAAAATGGATATGGTTTCCCTTGAATTCAATAAAATACCCAAGAAATACTAGTTCAGAGATGAAAATGAATCATAAATAGTTATTCAGCAAGACAAGTATCATAAACCTCCCCTCGGGCAAAACATCACTCAGAATCCGTCACTCAGCACCTCACAATCACTCAGTATCAGCCACTCAACACCTCACTGTCACTCATACCTCTCAATCACTCGTCACTCGGCACTCGCACTCAGTAGGTACCTGCGCTCACTTGGGGG
>ML249776.1:32572-52592 GCA_005239495.1 Nicotiana undulata
ACAGACTCCGGAGGGGCTCCTACAGCCCAAGCGCTATAAACAGCCAAATCATGGCAATAATCACTCTGGCACTCGGCCTCTCACATATCATAACAGTGCAACATGTTGCGGCGTGCATCCCGATCCAAAATATTCTCACAATATTGGCCCTCGGCCTCACTCAGTCAGAAACTCTCAAAATGCCACTTTGTCCATAAATAAACGGGGTTCTCGACCCAAAACAATATTTTATATCATGAATAATAATATCAACAAATCTGAGTGTCAAAACAGTTTAACAAGAATGACTGAGTGTAAATCATATTTACCACATGAGGAAGATCATAAAACAGCCCCCAAGAGGTTTAAACAGATCGACACGAGGCCCCAAACATGGCTTACAGCCGAAATATATCAAAACATAGAAACATTATTTATCATATGATTTAAAAGCAGTTTCGCAACTCAATAGTTGCTTCGGGAAGATCCAGTTTCAAAATCCCCAATTAGTGCACGCCACACACTCATCATACAGTGTGTACGTCACTCCAAAACAATGTAAAGATGTTAAGTCTGGGGTTTCATACCCTCAAGACAAGATTTAAAGTCATACTTACCTCAAACCAGCCCAAAACGCCACTCTGAAATACCATCGGAACTCGATAAAATTTACATCATAATGATCCTCATCCTCCCACGAGTCTATACATATCAAGAACATTGAAATCGGAGTCCAATTGACCCCTCAAATCTCCATTTAAAGGTCTCTTAATCTCAAGCCCTAATTACCCTTTTTTGCACTGATTTTCCCTAAGTTTTTACCATTAATTAGGCCTTTAATCACATATAAACGAGTTATGAAGTCAATAATATTACCTCCAAGTGATACCCCTTTGGTTCCCTCGAAAGTACCTCTAATAAGCTTCAACCTTGTTCAAAAATGGTGGAAAAATAAAGAAGGATCGCGGATTGGGCTATTAAAACACTGCCCAGCTTTTGGCTAATACACAGTGCGTTTGCGTGAGAGTCATTGAAATCACATAGCACTGACCCACGATCCCCACGCGATCGCAACCAAAACCCCGTGTTCGTACTGCTTTAACTCACCTAGCCAGCCCACGCGCCTCACCACTGTGCGATCGCACTAGCCTTCACGCAATCGCACTGCTTTGATTTCTCTCACTCCGCGATCGCGGACCAAGTCTTGCGATCTCATAGCACACTTTCAGCTGCCTCACCAACAAATCTATGTGATCGCGTCCCCACTACTGCGATCGCATATAAGGAAACCAGAACTAAGAATTACAGCAGCAACAACAGTTCTACTAAGGCCAAACACACTCTATTAACCGTCTGAAACACACCCAAGGCCCTCGGAACCTCAACCAAACCTACCAACACACCCCATAACATCATTCACACTTAGTCGAGCCCTCAAAACACCCAAAATAACGCAAAAAAAAAAACAAAATCACATCGAATGCATAGCTATGAACTTTGAATTTTCTAAATTCCACCAACGATGCCGAAACCATCCAAAACACCTCCGCTTGACCTGAAAATTTGCACGCACATCAAAAATGACATTACAGACCTCCTTCAACTTCCGAAATTCCATTCCAATCCCGATAGCCTATTTTCCATTGCCGACCGAAAATAACCAAAAACTAGCTTTCGCCAATTCAAGCCTAATTCTACATCGGACATCGAAATTACATTCCGAACACACTCATATGTCCCAAATCACCTAAAGAAGCTATCCGGGCCATAAAATCCACATTCCGGAGTCGTTTACCAATAAGTCAACTCTTAGTTGACTTTTCCAACTATGATGCTACTTTAGGAGACTAAGTGTCCGAACCATCCGATTCCAACACATCATAAACAGTATAAACAATGCATGACCAAGCATAAACAGAAATAACAGTGCAAATTCTACGGAACGACCGGCCGGGTCGTTACACAAAAAGATCTACACTTTCCCAATAATCTCACCCAAAAATGCATCACCGCCGGCCAGCCACCTTCGGCGGCCACCCCCTACCGATTCATCGTCGACAGCCACCAAAAACGCACTGAATCTTCCTCTTTTTTCTATATTCCGACCTCGAGCTAGATTTTATTGCTGACTATGATGAAATTGAACTTTAGTTCGCTAAGTTTAAATGTTTCGGTGGTTATCAACAATAAGAGCTTGCTCGGGATCGAACACTTCTCGAACCGCCGCCATTTCCCGGGTGCTCGAGATTGGTAAAACTCCTTATCCTTTTCTCTTTGTCATAAATTTTCTATTTTTCTTTTTGATTGGTTAGTTTGTTTAGGTTTAAGTTCTAATAATGATCGATCCAGTACTTCGTATAGAATTGTTTCTGATTTCGACACTTAGTTAGATATGTTGTGATTTATTACTTTACTGTAATACGTGTTTTGCCTAATCTTAGATTTTTATTTTTTCCCTTGAATCGATAATATCAACATTAGTTTAATTGACTAAGTTGAATGCTGAATTTTCTGCTTTTACATTGGTTTGAATTGGTTAATTAGTTTGATATTAGTTTGTGAAGGGTAAAAGGTAAATGATGAAGTGGGATACATACTTGGTTTACTTTTTACTGTTTATGGACTATTTGGAGTAAAATACTCCCAACATTATTCATAATTGGTAAAAGTTTGTCCTTTGAATAGTTTGGACATAAATTTGGTGAAAAATTTGTCCTTTGTACAGGTTGGTAATAATAAGACATGCCCCTCCTCTCCTATAAAGAGTCTCTTTCTTTTACTTTAGAAGGGACTTCTATCACACTCTATCTTAAATTGAGAGATCATCTTTTAGACTCTAAAAAGGACACATCCTTACTCACTCAAACAAGAACACCACTTGAGAGCAAAAAACGAAAGATCAACTTAACATCTTTAGTAAGTTGAAAAGAAAGCTGAAACTCGTGAGCTTTGTGAGCTGATTCTAAAGTGTAAAACCTATAAGAAAGTAGAGGGATCTTGTAAAAAAATTCCAGAGTGACTCATTGATGGTTTCAATTACTTTGTTGGTCATCTCTGATTCATTTTCTTTGGTTTAAGAGCTGCTGGTTTTTGCTGTTGGTTTCTGTTACTTGATCCATTGCTGATACTTATCTTTTTGCTACCAGGTATTCCTTTTAAGTGATGCTGTAATTTCAGAATACAAGTGAAGCAATTTGAGTTCCTCGGTTTATTTTGCTGCCATGAACATATTTTGCTGAGACAATTCTAAACATGTTTTAAGACTCTTAGAATAAAAGGCGAATGTTTGAGTTATGATTATGTAAAATAGCATCCGTTTGTGTGTTACATTATCTTTAACTTAGGAAAAATGTGTATTGAAAGGAAGAATAAAGCCATATGTATATTAGTTACATGATGTGCATCTGTTTGGACAGTATGTTGTGTGTTTAGCTTTCTATTTAATGTCGTTTAGTCATTGAAAGGAGGACATATCTTACATCGTTCATATTAAGCTCCTTGATAAGGATCACGTTAGAGATGATGATTGGGGTTGTCTGATTGTTTCAACAGAATTAGGCAAGTACAAATTAATTGGTTCACGATTATTAAGGTTTAAAGATCTGACTATCATGAGTTCAATTTAACATACCTTCATCCACGACATCAGAACTCTCAATCACTCTACAACGCTCGTCCAAAATAAGAGTAGAAAAGGGAACATAAGCAGAGGGACGATTTCATGCCAATCGTAGAATCCTACACAAGTTTGTTTGAAAGGTTGAAACATTGTGGCATGATTGAGCCGCTTCAAGGGTATGTTCTTGATCCATATGCAAAAGGTTTTAACCCTGTTGTACAGTGCGTGTACACTTCTAATGTCCAGGGGAATAGCACTGAGGATTGTCGGGCTTTGAAAAAGGAAATAAAAATGATGATTCAAGAAAGGATGCTCGTGGTCCAAGATAATGACACCCTAAACGTCATGACAAAGCATACAATGTTCGGATGATTTATAATGGTAAAGAACAGGGTGACAATTTGGTGAAAAATGTTAAGAACATGTCCACTGAATGGAAGGCAATCAAAATGTTGAAGGTCCTGTTTGATGTTGGTGTGCAAATTCGTAGCTAAGTTGTTGAGCTTGATAATTGGAAAGTCATTCCCTTCCTTGCCGGGAAGGAGTCTTGGTAATTTATTTTGTCATAGTTATTATCATCCGGATTATATCGAGGTTGTTATCCAGATGTTGTTTGTTTGTCCTGTCATCAAACCTCTCTATCCTTTAATCGATGAAATGCAATTGTTTTTTCTCTTTTTTGTGTCATTCTAATCCATTGGGTTTAGTTCTTCTTGCACATATATTTCTTTTCACGCCAATTTTAGTGACACGACATGCATGCGGAGTTTTTGGCTAGATTTTAGAAAGCTTGTCCAATCTTGAACTGAATTGAGGAAAAACACGGGGAGGACAAGTAAGAGGTTGGAAAACTTTGACGATAATCCCGTGTCAAGATCACATGGAACCGAAACAGTCATATTCGTAGAGGTGAAAGATGTTTATCTCAAACCTATCATGAATACTGGCTTAAGGATAATTAAAAGTTTTGAAGTTTGGTTGGACTAATCAGTGAAAGGGTCTTGTCCACGACCTGCCATAATCTAATCATATCAGGGAAGATGACCCGAATCTCCGAAGAAGGCGCATTTCAGGGAATTTAAAATGGATGAGTTGGTACTGAAGTGCATCATTTCACATCAAGGTAAAACCAAGAAGACGGTCATGTCCATCAATACCGAACCTGAGAAGAGATAGTATGCTTGGCATTCTTGAGCTGGAAGGCTATTTTTCTGCTACCCAAACACTTTATATCTTTCGTTACCCCCTTTTTGAGCCTGTTTTATTTTTATTCGACCCCCCTCTTTTGGAATCAAGTAAAAAAAATAAAGAATCGAAGATCCATGCCATTAGAAAATAGGAGCTAGGATAATTTGATTATAAAAAAGAGAAAGAATGATGGGAAAAAAAAAAGAAAAACAACAACAAAATTTTTCGTGTTAGTTTGAACTACGTTTGACTTGATTCCTTTAAAGGATACGTAGGCAGCTATATACTAGGGTTCAGTCTTACCAAATCAAAAAAAAAAATCCCTAGTATTTGAAACTGGGGAAGAATTTTTAATTTTTAATTTTTAATTTTCGTGAAGAGTTGATTCCAAGAGTTGTAAATATACAAACCTCTCATCTTGAGTCTATTTTGAGCCTTAATGTGACCCTTTATTTCTAACCCTTTCCAAACGCCTTCCAAATAAAGACCTTCCAATTAGTCATTAAGGATGCCAAGGGAAGCATACAATAAGCAACAATAGTCACACGACATAGAAAAATGTCAAGTTGCTCGCACAAAAAAAGAAAGATAATGAATAAAAATGAGAGAGTCTTATCGGTGAAAACCCTCATGGGCACTGTAAGGCGATGATAAGTGGAGATAAATAAATGAGAGAGGCTAGTTGGTGAAAACCTTTCGGGCACTGCTGGTCGAAGGTGAGCTGTTGTTTGACGCAAATGATTTGCACAAAGAGGCCAAATTCAAAGACGAAAAGAACAACAAGAAGAAAGGGTAGATTGGTTGGATAAATTCGGCCGCTCAATCCAAAATGCATGTCATGATCATTAATGTTGGCTGCCACATTCAAAAGATCCTCTTCTTTCTTTCTTTACCCCTAAAAGTAGCATTTTTAGTTAAATACTATTCCTTCTCACTTTTACATTGCGGCATTGTGTCCATTTACATTATTTTTGAGTTAGTCTTTGTTAGAACAAACAAGAAATTATTTCAAAGTCTGTTACAGCTTTCTAACTGTCTACCCTAGCACATCAAAGAGGGCATACCCAAGGAGCGATATACACAATAAGTTGTTGAAGTTAAACAAGATCCGAGGGTTCATGCAAACGAAAATTCCAAAGAGAAAACTTTGCTGGTCTATTTGCCTTGAAATCCAACAAAGGAAGAGCCACAAAATTGGTCACCATTTCCCGGAAGTGCAAAACAAATGATGTTGTGCAAACACGGCATTGACAAAGGCACAAATCCAACTGTGATTTCCTTTGATAAGCCGAACAAAGTGTTTCGAAGAAATCAAAAAGGTCGCTAAGCAATACTTGCTTCACGGGCAAAGGGTGTGTGACATCTGGGTACGAAACAGTCGGGGGCAACGATAGAAAGCCAAGGTCTCCACAAAGCAATACAGATTATCAGAGAAAATCAGTACTGCGCTGAAAGAATCATTTTTTCTTGAGAAGGTCGTCGCGAATTCATACTACTCAGGGTATCAAGGCCACAAACCGACCACCACTTTGAAACTCACAAAAATTTCTTTGTTTGAAGCAGGAAATAAGTAGTGTAGCAATGAAGTTCTCAAAGGACGAATGTCACCAAAGGTAAATTCTTCAAAGTCTGTGCTCTTTCTTTCTAGATACGCCTATAATTACATAACCAACCACTGCAATTTTCCAGCATAAGGTACATCAGTCCTTAGTTGAGGTCCCATTTTGACATAAGGCACACCACTCACTAGTCGCATATTTAGTAAAGGGTACTGTCACGATCCGAAATTCCCATCGCCGGGACCGTGATGGCTTCTAACGTTGAACCGGCTAGACAAGCCAACGTGATTAATCAAATTCATTAAAACCCTTTATTATTAAGTGAGAGCAAGTAAAATACGACTTTGCCATAAATAAAAGCTAATAAGTACATAATTAGATCCGCAAACTTTAACAAATTATCAAAATAACTAACCCAGATCTTTAGAGTCACACTGTCGCGGACTATCTAAGATTAATACATAAAAAGGTCTGAAAGAAATAATACATCTGTTTTGAAATACTAAAACAGAAATGAAGAAGTAGAAAGGGGACGCCAAGGCCTGCGGATGCCTGCAGGGCTACCTCAGTGTCTCCGAGTGGACTGAACGAAGCCACCTAGATTAGTATCCACTGGGTCCTGTACCGGGATCTGCACAACAAATATTATGCAGGTGTAGTATCAGTACAACCGACCCCATGTACTGAGTAAGTACCGAGCCTAACGTCGGCGAAGTAGTGACGAGGCTAGGACACGACAAATAATATCACATGTGCAGTTTAATAATATATAAAAGAAACAACGACATAAAATAAACAGTTAAGTACAAAAACAGGGGAAAACATGCTGGAAAAAAAGGGTGGCAATTACTGAAATAATGGAACAAGGCAACAATTCAAATATAGAAGTAACAACAGGAATTAACAACACAGAACAACAAGTAAATAGAAACGACACGGCATGTCCCCTCGTGCTAAAATATCACAACACGGCACGGAATGTCCCCTCGTGCTAAAACATCATAAACACGGCACATAATGTCCCCTCGTGCTAAAATATCATAAACACGGCACAGAATGTCCCCTCGTTCTAAATAACATAAACACGGCACTGAATGTCCCCTCGTGCTAAATAACATAAACATGGCACGGAATGTCCCCTCGTGCTAAATAACATAAACATGGCACGGAATGTCCCCTCGTGCTAAATAACATAAACATGGCACGGAATGTCCCTTCGTGCTAAATAACATAAACATGGCATGGAATGTCTCCTCGTGCTAAAACATTAGGAACAACAGTTTGGCAAGGAAAACCAGCAATAAGAAACCATAAACGCAAAGGAACAATCAACAGGGATAATACCATCCCGGCAAGGGACACAACTATAACCAATCCTACACAAGTGTATAATTTAACAAAATATTCCTCAACCAATCAAATACTCAACAGTATTCACAACCAAGAATTTCCATCAAATGAATAACAACCAAATTGATATTAAATCCATAACACAATAAACCTCAATGAAAATCATATAATTACTCATATTCGACTCACGGGCATGCTTGACCACAACATATAGGTACTCGTCACCTCACCTATACATTGAACATGGAATAGACACGTAGCAAATAAAACTCAACACATATTCCCTCAAGCACCTGCGAACATAGAGAAGGGTCCGCATCTGCGAGAGGGACCGCACCTGCGGACACAGAAGCGCGCATGCGGCCCTAGGCTCACAGGTGCGGGCACACCAGAACTGGTGCACCAGCAGTGATTTTCCAAGTTCAAACACCCCGAAACCTACCGGAAACTCACCCGAGCCCTCGGGGCTCCAAACCAAATGTGCACACAACCTCAACAACATCCTACAGACTTATTCGTGCGATCAAATCGCCAAAGTAACATCATAAACAACGATTTAAACCCCAAAATTGATGAAATTTCTCAAAACTTCTAAAACTTCCAAACTTTGCATTTATGGTCCGAATCACGTCAAATGACTTCTGTTTCTTACCAAACCTTACAGATATGACATAAATAATATATCGAACCTATACCGGGCTCCGGAACCAAGATACGGGCCCGATACCCCAGATTTCACATATAATTACTCTTTCAAAAATCTCTTATATTTTCAGAAAACAATTTCTTTTAAAAATTCATTTCTCGGACTTGGGACCTCGGAATTCGATTCCGGGCATAAGCCCAAGTCCCATATTTCCCTATGGACTCGTCGGGACCGTCAAATCACGGGTTCAAGTCCGTTTACCAAAAATGTTGACCAAAGTCAACTTTATTCAAATTTCAAAACAAAATCATCATTTTCCTCAGTTTTTCTCATAAAGGCTTCCCGGCTACACGCTCGGGCTGCACACACAAATCGAGGTGAGATAGAAGGAGGTTTTCATGACCTCAAAACACCGAATTATCTAGAAATACACGGGATGACCTTTTGGGTCATCACAGGTACACCAATACCTAGCTGTATTTTCCAACATAAGGTACACTAATCTAGTGAGGTTCCACTTTAATACAAGGTATCATATCCCCTGGTTACTTTCTCTCTAAGTGATACGAGGAACCATCCCTTGGTTACATCCTCTCAGCGGTGCAGGGTGCCAATCCTTGTCCATATTCTTTCTTAGTAATACAGGGTGGCAACCCCTTGTTAAATTCCTCTCACTGATATAGGGCGCTAACCCATGATTATAATCCCCCTTAGTGATACACGGCGCCAAACCCTAACTATATTTTTTTTTCTTAGTGATACTGGGCTCCAACCCCTGCTTACATTCCCTCCAAACCTTTCAACCTCACTCGTAGGAGACACACTTCCTAGTTTGAGTCATTCCATTAGGAGACGCACTTCCTAATCTGAACCATCAAATCCTAGGAGACGCATTTCCTAGTCCAAAATTTTCAACCTCACTCGTAGGAGTTACACTTCCTAGTTTGAGTCATTCCATTAGGAGACGCACTTCCTAATCTGAACCATCAAATCCTAGGAGACGCATTTCCTAGTCCAAAATTTTCAACCTCACTCGTAGGAGTTACACTTCCTAGTTTGAGTCATTCCAATAGGAGACGCACTTCCTAATGAACCATCAATCTTAGGAGACGCACTTCCTAGTCCAAACCTTTAGATCTCATTCGTGGGAGATGCACTTCCTAGTTTGAGTCATTCTAATAGGAGACGCACTTCCTAATAAACCATTAATCCTAGGAGACGCACTTCCTAGTCCAAACCTTTCAACCTCATTCGTAGGATATGCACTTCCTAGTTTGAGTCATTCCAATAGAAGACGCACTTCCTAACCAGAACCATTAATCCTAGGAGACACACTTCCTAGTTCAATCCTTTAAACCTCACTCGTAGGAGACGGACTTCCTAGTTTGAGTCATTCCATTAGGATACGCACTTCCTAATCTAAACCATCAAATCCTAGGAGACGCACTTCCTTGTCTAATCCTTTCAACCTCACTTGTAGGAGACGCACTTCCTAGTTTGAGTCATTCCATTAGGAGACGCACTACCTAATATAAACCATCAAATCCTAGGAGACGCACTTCCTATTTCAAAAATTTCAACCTCATTCGTAGGAGATGCACTTCGTAGTTTGAATCATTCCATTAGGAGACGCACTTCCTACTATGAACCATCAATCCGAGGAGACGAACTTCCTAGTCCAATCCCTCAACCTCATTCGTAGGAGACGTACTTCCTAGTTTGAGTCATTCCAATAGGAGACGCACTTCCTAACTGGAACCAATAATCCTAAGAGACGCACTTCCTGACCCAATCCTTTGAACCTCACTTGTAGGAGACACTTCCTAGTTTGAGTTATTGCAATAGGTGACGCACGTCCTAACCGAAACCATTAATCCTAGGAGACACACTTCCTAGACCAATCCTTTCAACCTCACTCGTAGGAGACGCACTTCCTAGTTTGATTCATTCCAATAGGAGACACACTTCCTACTCTAAACCATCAATCCTAGGAGACGCACTTCCTAGTCCAAACCTTTCAACCTCATTCGTAGGAGATGCACTTCCTAGTTTGAGTCATTCCAATAGGAGACGCACTTCCTAACCGGAACCATTAATCCCAGGAAACGCACTTCCTAGTCCAATCCTTTCAACCTCACTCGTAGGAGACGCACTTTTTAGTTTGAGTTATTCCAATGGGGGGCACATTTCCCAATCTAAACCATCAATCCTAGGAGACGCACTTCCTAGTCCAAACCCTTCAACCTCACTCGTAGGAGACACACTTCCTAGTTTGAGTCATTTCATTGAGAGACACACTTCCTAATCTGAAACATCGAATCTTGGGAGACGCACCTCCTTGTCCAAACCTTTCAGTCTCATTCATAGGAGATGTACTTCCTAGTTCGAGTCATTCTAATAGGAGACACACTTCCTAATATGAACCATTAATCCTAGGAGACGCACTTCCTTGTCCAAACCCTTCAACCTCACTCATAGGAGACACACTTCCTAGTTTGATCATTCCAATAGGAAACATACTTCCTAATCAATACCTTTATTCCTAGGAGGCACGCTTCCTAGTCCGAGTCTTTCAACCTCATTCGTAGGAGACACACTTCCTAGTTTGAGTCAACCATGTTCATTCTAATAGGAGACGCACTTCCTAATATGAATTATTCATCCTAGGAGACGCAATTTCTAGTTCGAGTCCTTGAATCTCACAATCATTCCAATTCTACCCATGGGAGATGCACCTTGTATGGCATTCACTTTTCATTGGAGTGAGCAAAAATTAGCTATGGCATTCACTTTTCATTGCACGAAAAAAGCAAAGAGGGCATTTGTGAATACCTTATTTTTGTACTATTTTAACATCTCCTACATTCATTAGTGTTTTGTTATTTTAATTATTTTTATCAATTTTTGTATCTTCAATTGCATATTTCCTATCATAAAAATACCAACAACAAAAAAATTAGTTCTTCCTTCATTTGTGCATTTTAGGAATTAACTAACAAGTTAATTGATCATATGAATAAGTTGTTTAATTAATTTATTTATTTGGGTAAGTTTAGTTTAATAAGTAGTATTAAGGAAGAAATTGGGCCAAATTTGAAAGAGAAAGTAGCCAAGAGTGCAAGACAGGAGTTGTTTTAGGAGGATTTAAAAACAACGTAGTTTCAAGAGTAAACTACATCGTTTTGGTTAAGTAAATAAAAATCCATCATGGCATTCATTCCATCTTAATCTGATGGCCTAAATTTGTCCTCAACTAATCTGATGGTCTCATTTATTAACCCTAATCCCCCCCCCCCCCCCCCCCCCCTCTCTCNGAGAAAACTACGTCGTTTTGGTTAAGTAAATAAAAATCCATCATGGTCATTCATTCCATCTTAATCTGATGGCCTAAATTTGTCCTCGACTAAAATATAAAAGCTAAGATTAAGATTTTTGTCTCATTTTTTAACCCTAAATTTTTTTCCCCCATCTCTCTCTTCTCCCCTTTCTCTCCAGCCGCCGACCACCCGTCCGCCACCCATCTCCGTCGGCCGAAATCGCCACCGTCGCCGGCCGGCGTCCAAACACCACCCAACATATACCAATCTCTTCCTCTCTTTACCCTCTCTCCTAATCTGAGCCCCAAATCTTCAAAAACCCCTCTAAATTTTGTGAAATCGAAACCCTAGATAGCCGTCTCTTATTTCCCTCTTCGATTTCATGGCGAACCGGCCACCACACCCCCACAATACCTATATAGACATGTAGATCTCAAAGAGATCTACACTTTCCCTATGATCTCACCCCAAAAATGCACCGCCGCCGGCCAGCCACCAAAAATGCACTGAATCTTCCTCTTTTTGTCTATACCTCGAGCGAGATTTTATTGCTGACTATACTGAGATCAAACTTTAGTTCGCTAAGTTAAATATTTCAGTGTTTATCAACAATAAGAGCTTGCTCGATATCGAACACTTCTCGAACCGCCGCCACTGCCACTGTCCCGCCATTGCCCGGGTGCTCGAGTTTGGTAAAACTCCTTATCCTTTTCTCTTTGTCTTAAATTTTCTGTTTTTCTTTTTGATTGGTTAGTTTATTTAGGTTTAAGTTCTGATAATGATCGATCAACTACTTCGTATAGTATTGTTTCTGATTTCGACGCTTAGTTAGTTATGTTGTGACTTATTACTTTACTGTAATACGTGTTTTGCGTAATCGTAGATTTTTATCCCTTGGATCGATCATATCAGCATTAGTTTAATTGGCTAAGTTGAATGCTGAATTTTCTGCTTTTACATTGGTTTGAATTGGTTAATTAGTTTGATATTAGTTTGTGAAGGGTAAAATGTAAATGATGAAGTGGGGTACATACTTTGTTTACTTTTTACTGTTTATGGACTATAAGGTAGTACAATACCCCAAACAGTTTTTATAATTGGTAAAAGTTTGTCCTTTGGATAGATTTTTGACCAAAAAATCTGTCTTTTGAATAGTTTGGACATATTTTTGGTGAATAATATGTCCTTTGTACAGGTTGGTAATAATAATTCATGTCCCTCCTCTCCTATAAAGAGTATCTTTCTTTTACTTTAGAAGGGACTTCTATCACACTCTATCTTACATTGAGAGATCATCTTTTAGACCCTAAAAAAGAAACATCCTTACTCACTGAAAAAGGAACACCACTTGAGAGCAAAAAAATAAAAGATCAACTTAACACCTTTAGTAAGTTGAAAAGAAAGCTGAAACTCGTGAGCTTTGTGAGCTGATTCTAAAGTGTAAAACCTTTAAGAAAGTAGAGGGATCTTGTAAAAAATTTCTAGAGTGACTCATTGCTGGTTTCAATTACTTTATTGGTCATCTCTAGTTTATTTTCTTTGGTTTAAGAGTTTCTGCTACCAGGTATTCCTTTTAAGTGTTGCTGTAATTTCAGAATACAAGTGAAGCAATTTGAGTTCCTCGGTTTATTTTGCTGCCATGAAAATATTTTGCTCAGATTGTTCTAAACATGTTTTAAGACTACTGGAATAAAAGGCGAATGTTTGAGTTATGATTACGTAAAATAGCATCCGTTTGTGTGTTACATTATCTTTAACTTAGGGGAAATGTGTATTGAAAGGAAGAACAAAGCCATATGTATATTAGTTACATGATGTGCATCTGTTTGGACTGTATGTTGTGTGTTTAGCTTTCTATTTAATGTCATTTAATCATGAAAGGAGGACATATCTTACATCGTTCATATTAAGCTCCTTGATAAGGATCACTTTAGAGATGATGATTGGGGTTGTGTGATTGTTTCAACAGAATTAGGCAAGAACAAATTGATTGGTTCACGATTATTAATGTTTAAATATCTGACTATCATGAGTTCAATTTGATGTCAAGTTTCAAAAAGGGACCATTATGTTCTTGTATAAATTGCTTCTTGGTTCATGTTCATACACATTGAGAATAGATGTTTAGTGCTATGAGATATGGTAGTGTGGGTATTGATTTGTTGTTACAAGCATGTCATAATGTTTCACATGTAAAAAAAAAAAAAATTTAGTATAGTTGTAGTCACGAATGAAGTATGGATAAGACAAAAAGTGACTATTCTTTAAATATTGGACTACTAGGTTGTTTAAACCTTAAGAGAAGAGAAAAATGGGTCATAGGTAATGAAACAATGTGTTGGCCCAATTTTATTGTCAAATATTTTCAATAACAATTATTTTTTTATATAACTGAATAATCTAATCACCTTAATAATTAATTTAAATGCTAGGCAATTAGTAGGCGCGCCTTAACTCACGGAATTGCTTGTGTAGCGTGATGTTTAACCTTCAATAAATTAACTCAATAATCTCATCTCATACCCAATAGTTTTAACTAATTTCTATTCCTTTTTCCATAATCGCGAATTCGCTTGCGTAATGCGGTAGTAACATTTAATAATTTTTCAAAAATTAATTTTCTCAAAGCACAAATATAGTAATTTTTCTGAAAATAATAGCGTGCTAATAGTCCTTTATCATGACTGCGGATTCGCTTGTGTAGCGTTGTTATGACAAAATTAATTCATTTCGGTCGCACATTCTCTTGCGTGGTGCGACCAGAATAATTTTATTCAAATATTTCTTTAATAATTTTAATAATTAAAAGCGGATAGGTAAAATATGAAAATAATATAAATCACAGTTTGTCCAAAATTAATTCAAGCCAAGTTTTAAGTCAATAAAGTGACCGTGCTAGAACCACGGGACTCGGGGAATGCCTTACACCTTCTCCTCGGTCAACAGAACTCCTTACCCGAACTTTATTTTCGCGGACCGATAAAAATAGAGTCAAACCTTCCTTTGACTAGGGATTCAAATAAAAGGTGACTTGGAACACCGAAAAATCAATTACCAGTGGCGACTCTGTAAATAAAATAATCCCTACTCAAATTTATCACTTTAATTGGAAAAACTCTTTAACCCACAATCCATAACACATATCCATCTTTCGGGCGTAGAAAAAGGGGTGTGACAGAACTCTAGCACACAAAAAGTTCCAATATACTATGCGGGATTATGAAGCTCCCGCATATTATGTTGGAATTCTTGCACATTATGGGATTCCAACGCAATATGTCGGAAGCTCGTATGTAAAAATTTCTAACTCCAACATATTATGCTGGAATATTTCCGAAATTTTAAGGATGTTTTTGTTCAGATTTTATCTTTACATGAAAAAAATGTAAATTCGATTACTTTTAAAATTGTGACTATTTTTCAATTATCAATTGTAAACCTAGCTATTTTTTATTTATTTTTCCAAGTTTCATGTGCTATGGGCCAATCTGGTGGATCGATCTTCTAATGACAAGGACTCCTTGGGCTTGTTATGTCGAGATGGACCCATAATACGGGGTACATATTCTGAAAAAAGAAGATCAAATATACTATACTATAATATAAATATAAATAATATTCCATTTTGGATAACTTCTGGAAAACCTTTCTTTGACAAACAAAAAAAGGAGACACAGTGTCTGTTGTGAGTGACAAAAAATGATGTCTAATTCATTGAAAAGGTTTTGAAGAATTTATTTGAGAACTTGTTGAATATATTGAATTCTTTTTACCTTTATGATAGTAGTAAACTATCAATTATTTCCTTTATTTTCATTTTATATGATCGTGTTTGTAGTATTGTATGATTTGAGTCTCTATAACCGTGTTATTATGGTCTAAAGATTATTTTCTGTGTGCGCTAGCATTTCGTTCGTGTCTTTCATTATAAAAAATTGTTAGGATATTAATAAACTATCGTTGAAGGTTGCACGCCGAGGGAAAGTAGAAGTTATAAATTTGGTCGAATTCAGTAGATTTAATTTAAACTAGGGGTGTACATAGGTGGGGTTGGTTCGGATTTTCTAATTACCAAACTAAACCAATTGTATCGGGTTATTAAAATTAAATACCAAACCAGACCAATAAAAGTCGGATTTTTTAATCTCGGGTTTTCGGGTTTTTTTTCTTCATAAAGTCTTCATAGCACAAAATGTAAAATTCGTGCTCCACATATTTTTTTTAATCCTAGTAAGACAGAACTATATAAGGTGTTTTCAATAAAATAACATAAATATGAGATGAGTCATGACATTGTACTAAAATATTCAAACAATAAGATAATAAAATCGCATAAAATAAATATTATTAATAAGCCATAACGTAAACAAACATAATTTAAAATTATGACTAACCATTAAAAGAAAAATAAGTTATACATTTTATCTAAACAATGAAAAAACGAAAAAAATAGATATCCAACACTATATTCATTCATAGTACAATCGAATTGAATGTCTTTAATTAGCATTAGTATTGATTTGAATTTGGTTTAAGATTTATTTGAGTTACTAACATTTATGCACTATAAAACTTATTGGAGCATCCAAAAATTATAAGCTCAAGTTTGAAATAATACGTTAAAAGATAAAACTATGAAAAAGTTTAAGAAATATTTAAAAACTACACTCTATCATAAATATTTTTATGCATTAAATATATTTAAAACTTCTATACATATAATGTCGGGTTGGTTTGGTTCGGTTTGACTTTTTTTAGTTAAAACCAAATCAAACCAAATATGGTAGAGTTTTTTTTTCCAACACCAAGCCAAATCAAACCAAACCATAGTCATATTTTTTTTCTCGGTTTGACTCGGATTATCGGGTTGGTGTGGTTTGTCAGTTTATTTGTACACCCCTAATCTAAACTATGTACTTGTCTTAAAAGATTCATTGAATATGTACAAATTATTAACTTAAAATCCAATAACTTAAAAAATTTAGAATCCCAAACATATAAGCTTCAATTCTTGACTTTGCCTTTGCATAGAACAACAATATTGATATTAAATTCACTATATGATCTTGATCCGCTGTCGCCCCGTCCCAACAAACACACTATATGGGATCATTTGGTATGAGGTATAAGGTGGGATAAGATGTAAGATAAAATCTATACTTTGTTTGGTTGGAGATAAATTTATACCGCTAACCAAAGAAGATATAAATTTAATCCCAAGCTTAATACGGAATATCCCATCTTATCCCACCTTGTCCCTTTTAATATGAAATTATTTTATCCCATTTCTCATATGGTATAAGTTAGTACAGGGATTTCGAGATAATTTTGTCTATACCAAACGACCTCTTAGGTTTTACCAATAAATGTAACATTTTCCACACTATTGAGCATAGGCTTGACCGATAATTATAGTAGTTTACACGGCAATGTATTAAAGGGATGAAGCGTGACAATTAATTAGCTGCGCAAAGTGGTAATCGGATTTTGTCTAATTTCTTTGGTCAATGTTTACTCAAAAATGACATATGGAGTGTTTTACAACCTAGCCTAAGCACCGCCAATTAAGGACCAATTTCAATTCATAACGAGTTTAATTTTTATACAGTCAGATCTCTATATAACAGTTTTATCTGTTCTGAATATTTTTAGATGTTATAGTAAATTGTTATTATAGAGAACATATATTATAACAAAATACGACATTTGATTCCGAAAAAGCGTTATATTTATAGTAAAAATACTGTTATATAAAAATGTTGTTATAGAGAGGTCTGACCGTATAATATTTTGATAGTACGAAAATTTTTTGTCACTATCAAGTCATTTAAAAAGCATCCATACCTTTATAAAAAGTGAAATTTATAATTTTAAAAATAAGGCACGTTATCTACTATAAAGAGAAAAAGTAAAAGGATAATTTGTTTACAGTATCACTACACATAAGTTATATACTATGGCAATATAAAGTCTTATTAATACAATCAATTACTTATGAAGAGGTTTACATGTAATTATTATATATCTAACAGGAACGTTTTTATTAGAGCAAAAAAAAATATTACTCCTCCGGTCCAGTTTAATAGATTTTTTCGCTTTTTTCTTGTAGTCTACAATATTCGATATTTTTAGATATCAACAAGGAATTAATTTCTTTTATTTAAAGTTATACTAAGAGTAAAGAGCCTATATATTATATTTTCAATAGATAAAATAAAATTAATATGGTCTATTTTATTTTTAATTAATAATAACAGGTGTTCTTTAATAAGGATGAAAACATCCAAAAAAATCAATTATAATGGACCACACTAATCTAAATTTTTTTTCTTCTTGTTTCTCCCTATGTTTAATACTCCTTTGAAGTACCAAACTAATCTAAATTGGCCCACACAGGACTCGTCAAAGGTGGAAGCTTTCCCAATCAAAATTTTCTCTATTTTCAGGATTCGAACCCGAAACCTTTTTTTAAAGGCGGAAAAATCATTTCTATCCTACCATGTTAGTGGTCAAATTTTCTTTTGTCAAACTAAACACAGAAATAAAAAGACGCCATTGTTCGTTTTGTCTTCCTTTCTTTAGTTTCCACACATCACGCCTCTTTAATTGGCATCTTCATAATTGGGAATGTGAATATTTTAAAATATGATATATATATTCTTTCATTATTTTTCTTTTCTTATGATAGTCACGCCTCTTTAATTGGCGTCTTCAGAACTGAGAATATGGATATTTCAAAATAAGATATTATTTATTCTTTCGTTTTATTTTTTTCTTATGCATGTTAGAATTTATGTCTCTAGACTTACTATTAAAGCTAAATCATTCAAAGTCTAATGTAATGAATTGATTGACCAAAAGAAGAGTGAGTAGGCAGAGGCGGACCAATGTATTGAGCAGAAGGGTTATCGACCCTGTTAACCTCGGTAATTTTTTGGATATATATATATATATAACAGTCATATATTTTGCTTGAAACCCTTAAGATCAGAAATCCTATTGGGATACTGGTTGAGCAATTCGCTCATCTGACTCTGTTACCTTCAAACGCTTCAGGTCGATGTATATACTTGAAAGTTACATTCGTTACAAAAGAGTAGGGGAGTCTTGGCATATAGCTGGTAAAGTCGTTGTCATTTGACTAGGAAGTAACGAGTACGAAACGTGGAGACAATCTCTTGTAAAAATGTAGGTAAAGATGCGTATAATAGACACTTGTGGTCTGATCTTCCTCGGACCCTACGCATAACATGAACTTGGTGCTCCGCACAGCCTTTTTTTGACAAAAGAGTAGTGATTACAAAAATATCAGAATTCATTAATTTAAATTAGGGCTGGAGTAGGTAAAAAAATGTTGCTTGGTTTAGTCGTTGTTGATACAATTAAAAAAAAGTGCTAGTCTTCTAAGCTTATTCTTTTTCATAAAATATGGGACAAACATGTGACAATGAAGAAGATGCGACGTTTTATTGATAATAAGAGATTTTAGGTTCGAGCCTTGAGTATGAAGTCGTTTTTGTTAGGAAGTATGTTATCTCTTAATGTGAGATTTTTCGTCGTGAATCATCGGACGAGAAAAAAAGTATAGGATAAGAAACTTTGGTAATTGAATTGTATGCATTTGATCACTTATTCTCTGTTAAAATTTTAAAAACTAAAACATTTAAAAAGAATTAAATTCATATGTCTTCGCTTTGCAAGCGTCCAAATAATTAAAACTCCTCAAGTTGTTACTTTATTACTACTAGTTACTTCTTCAATTATCCAGAAGTTTAATAAATAAGATACAAGGCTTGTTGAATTATTGTAAGATACTATATTGTTTGATGAATATTATATTTGAATACATTGTATTGTTTGTCGTTATTTTATGATATCACACACCTGCAATAAATTTGCAATATTATAAAGAAAAATTATAATACAGGGTAAATTATTATATAAAAAGGTAGGGTAAATGATAATATAAAATTATTTAATAATAATGAAGAGTAAGATGAGAGAAAAAGAAAAGGTAACGATGTGACCACACCAAATCGGTCGTTACATAAAGTAGCACATTTCGTCATTACTGTCACGACCCAAACTGGAGGATCATGACTAGTACCCGGGCCATACTTGCCGAGCACCAACGTACATTTTATCTAATCTTCTTATTATATTTAAGGGCCGACGAGATCAATATAAGTAGTAGATATGGATTATGAACACCAAACAATGAAAGATAATGGAATGAACATGGATAACATGGGATAACAAGACTGCCAAGAAACTACATATAAGTTAGGAGCTACCACGCTTCCATGAAAGACTATACAACAAAAATCATCCGACAAGGCATACCAAACTATACATAAGCCGA
>ML249776.1:52759-75436 GCA_005239495.1 Nicotiana undulata
GCCGGAACAGGGCCCCGACATACCCATAATATCTATACCAAAAATGCATACCAAGACCACGGCAAGTCCGAAGAAGGGATCCCGCCTATAACCGCTGAACTGGAAGGCCTACTGTGGTGGGGGAACTGCGTCTACTTGTCTATCCGGACCTGCAGCACGACATGCAACGTCCACAAATAAAAGGACGTCAGTACGAATAATGTTCTGAGTATGTAAGGCAGGTCAATATAAATATGAACAATAATGTAAAGAGAGGTAGAGAAGATACAACTTGTAACATCTGAGTGCGTCTAAGAGACAGTAACATGAAATGCATGATACATATATATACATAATCTTTTAAAAACATCCACCTATGTGGGCATCATGATCATCGTATCAACATCCGCCTCTGTTGGCATCATCATCATATCATACCCGGCCTCAAAGAGGACTCGGTAAACTCAACTGATCAGTGGTTGCACAATAGGTGTCGTACCCGATCGACTATAGCGCGGCTCGGTAGAGTAAAATAGATACATACATATATATATATATATATATATATATATATATAATACATGTAAGACTCATTGGAGTCATAACCTTTCGGAGTGACGAAATGTCGATATTCTCCGTACATGTTATTAGGACTAACTCTTCATCAAGAATCTTATAATAATCAGGAAGTACCAATCATAACATAAGAATAAGAGAATCAACCTCAACATCAATTGTTCCGTAAGAAGTGAAACAATGTAAGTACTGCTAGCTTCTAAGTAGAGTATTTTTGGAAGCTCGTCCATTGCATTATGTACAATCGGAATCGTGCAAAAGAAGGAAAGGGAGAGCCTCACATAACTGCCCCAATCTCAAGCTATGCAATTGTCACGACTCCTTAGTCTACAATAAGAGAAACGACACTATCGTTATCATTTAAGCGTCATAACTATTGTGTATCGACCACAACCTATTTTACGATGAAACACTCCTTAGTCTACAATAATAGAAACGACACTATCGTTATCATTTAAGCGTCATAACTATTGTGTATCGACCACAACCTATTTTACGATGAAACACTCCTTAGTCTACAATAATAGAAACGACACTATCGTTATCATTTAAGCGTCATAACTATTGTGTATCGACCACAACCTATTTTACGATGAAACACTCCTTAGTCTACAATAATAGAAACGACACTATCGTTATCATTTAAGCGTCATAACTATTGTGTATCGACCACAACCTATTTTACGATGAAGCGGACAACACCTCCCCTATATATGACTTCACACAAGTCAAAACAATCACCAAACAGCCCAAAAACATCAATAATAATCAAATTGAGCCTCCCAAAACAGTCCACACACAACCTAATAACTTCATACATAAGACGACCACCGTAGTCGTGTCAAACGACCCGGAAATGTTACGACGAACGACCAGCCCACAACCCTACATCTATATGGTGTTTCTCCAGACCCTTTATCCTCTAAAACTCCACAATATATTAGTAAAACACACAGCCCAACAGCAACACAAAACAGTCCGCAAAACAGTCCGCTACAAGTGAATAACTCAAACTCACGGCTTCCGATCACCGTCCCGTGAGTTCTTACTAGTATAAAACGAATTACCATGAATTTACAGAACCAAAAATGGATGGAAGAGAGCAGTAAACTCACCTTACTTGTTGGATAACTCAGCCCTTATCTTGGTTCTTCAAACTCTAGGGTTTACCCCCAATTTGAACTTGAAAGAGAGGGAAAATCAATTAGCGTTTGTGGATAATTTTTGGGAGAAATTTTGCAGGGGTTTAGGTCTGGTTATTTGTGAAATATAATGAGGGATATATTGCAGGAGATAAGAATTTTAATGGGCTCTTTGGATGACCCGAAATTGCCTCTTTTTGGGCTATCATTTAATCAAGTAGGTGACCCACCTACTTGTCACCTAGCAGATTGTGCAGTCGCGCAAAAATGTCTATATCTCTCTACTCCGATGTCGTATTGATAAACGGTTTAATGCGTTGGAAACTAGACTCATAGATCTTCAATTAGATGGGTAGATAACCCTGTAATTTCAAGTATATTGGGAGAAAAGCTTAATAATATTTGACCTAAAATTTAAGTAAAACTATGAACCTAAGTTGGAACAACTCTTGTCGACTTTTGTTTCATAACTCGTTTGACTTCAAGACTATGATACGGATATTATATGATTCAAATACCTTAAAACAAGACCTCTTGAGAATATCAACCCCCCCTTGGTTTACCCAAAATACGAGTTGCAACATCCTTGATTCGTTTAACTTCTAATACGTGTTAATCACTCTTATACACTCTTGTATCATTTAAGATCAATAGGATTAACTTCTTATCATCTCAAAGATAATCTCTTCTCATGTTTACATCATTAACTTATGGCATGAGTCAACGTACGTGAATATGGGTTGTAACAGTTACGTAACAACACGTTTAATGATACGATATAATAAAATTTAAATAATAATCAAAACAAATATCGTAACAATACAATATAATAGGTAACAATCATACAAACAAGTTGTTAGAGTGGTCACTACTTACCATATTAAACAGATTTAAAGACTAGTAGATGAAAGTAATAACTACAATATGCAACTTACTTACAAAAATAACAAAATATTGGTAAAATTATAGAGATTCATTTGAGTCATCATTTTAATTTTACGGCAAATATAATAAAATTGTTATGAAACTATAAAAGACAAGAACAATATTGCAGACAAAGAGGGAGAGAGAATTCTTATTGAATTTTGGGATGAATTATAATGGAATAAAATCCCTCTATTTATAGGGGGAAAATGACGTAGCCACCAAGTAAAATCCCTAAGATCTCTCTAAAATATAGACATTCACCATAAATAGAATTCTATTTATAACACTCCCCTTGAATATCTATTCAGCAAATAATGTGCCTCATTAAGACCTTAACTAAAATAAAACCCAACGGGAAAAAAAATTCTAGACAAGGAAAAAGAGTACACATGTTTAGAAATGCACCTTTTGGTTTCCTCGTTAAAAACCTTGCAAGAAAAACCCAGTGGGACAAAACCTTGTAAGGGAAAAAGAGTACAACGCGTATTAACTCCCTCTGATGAGAGCATCAATTCACATCATTGAGCCTTCGCATCCCAATCTTGTACACTAGCTTCTTAAAGGTTGACGTCAGCAGGGATTTGATGAATAAATCATTCATCTTAACTTCAATGAATATGTTGCACCTTGAAAATCCTTGCTATCACATTATCATGCTTATAGAGAATTGATAATTGATTCCACGTAACCTTTTCTCAATTGTTTATCATCTCTCCCCCTCATGGTAGAAAAACTAACTTTCTTCCTCAATTTTGGGAACTCATCTTTGTGCTTTATGGTGTTAATTAAAATATACACCGCACTTTAATAATAATAAGACGGAATTATTTAGTTCCTGATCCTGAACTACTTGTGAGGGGAGAACGTAATATACTTTCGTATATAACGTATAACAAATTGATATAGATAACTTTGTTCTCATAAGCAATAGTTTAGCTATTAAGTGAATACATACAATAAATCATTTCGCTAACCAGTTGTGATGTAACCAACTTATCAAGATGAATTGTCTTGGATATAAAATCTGATTAAATTATTGAGCAAGTTACCTCGCAAACACCAGGTTGCGGATAATCGCACATGTAACCATCTCATAGATGCATCTTATGTGGTATACATGGCAGGTGAATAGCCCATATTCGCCTTTGATATTTTCAGCATTCATGGGATTCAATCCCAATTTTAGTTGGCCTATTAATTAATAAGAACAAGCAACATTAGAGAATTCGTAAAGAACTTTCTAGTTCTTTAATATTTACTCATGCGAATTCTCTTTCATTTTTGCACATCATACTTAAATTGGTATGGCTAAACTAATTATGCCAACTGAATAAATTATCAATATTGATAAAGTTTAGGTTTACACCATGACGCGTGCAATTATCAATAAACACCAAGTTTATTATGATTTGTTTTTTTTATATCAATAAACATCCACTTTATTGTGGTATTCCTTTATTTGTGTAGTACAAACTAGAGAATAAAGCGGGTAACTGTAACATACATATCACCCCGCTACAAGTTGTAGTAATAGAAGATATTAAATCTTTCCTTTATTTGTAGTCTCAATATAACCAACCGCTTTTGCGAATATTTAGAAACTCAATAAGTTTCTTTGAGACTTACTACAACATAATATCTTTATGATAATCAGTTTTATTTCTCCAAAATAGTAGTAATTGGCTCTTCCAGAGCTCTCAATTAATTTACTACTACATATTCATCAACATCCATATGGTGAATATCTCTTTCAATGAGAAAGTTATCCAATTATGGTCATGGTCAATATCATCGACAAGATATGTTACTTCTATTACTTTTGCCATGTAATTTTCACATTGCAATAATATTTTGACATAATCACAATAGGTACGTGATCAATGACCATTCATGCCATTATAATAAAATTATATTCTTATTTCATCTCAAAGCTCCCCTTAGAGGTGAGTGTGGTATATTCACTGCCACTAGCACATTCATATTCTTCCAAGAATGAATATGTATTCATAAATCAAATGATGTCGCATTCACATCATGAATGGATCATAGTCATCCATATGTGCTTTACAAAATTTCATGTCAAATCAATGACAAATATTACTTTTAAAGAGTGAAAGATTATTTTGAGAATTCTTATTATTACAAATATGACGATTATAATTTCGTTTATTGCCACGTCCACATTCATTGATACCTTCATGGTAATAGTTTGTCTTCTTTCAGACTTATCACATATTGCCATCACATTCTCTTAAGGGGAATGAGAATGAAGAAAATTCAATGGGACGAGTTTCCACTTCTTTGCTCACAATCATACATGAATTTGATCATGGCAAGAGTCTCGTGCTGATAACGTGTTATGAAACAATAAAAGACAAGAACAATATTGCAGAGAAAGAGGGAGATGGGGTTCTTATTGAATTTTGGGATGAATTACAATGGAATAAAACTCCTCTATTTATAGAGAAAAAATGACTTAGTCACCAAGTAAAATCCCTAAGATCTCTCTAAAATATAGACATTCACCATAAATATAATTACATTTATAACAAAAACAGTTATATAGCAAATATAGACCTATAATGAGACACGACAAAGTCAAACAGTTAATTAACAATATAATTGAAATTCTAACAATCACAAGGCTAAAAACTACTACTATAATAAGCCTTAAGAGAGACGTTACCAATAATGTAACCAGGATTAGTAATTCTGGTAATGTGAATAGTTTTAAAAAGGAAATTTTATCTTATATGGCAAATGTATACATCCTATAATCAAATTATTTTAAAATATTAGTTTTTATAGCTACTTTTTATATTTTATAGAGAAATACGTATTTATGGTATATACTACTATCATTGATGCATAAAATAGGATATGAAATACGCTATTTATGTTTTTCCTCTCTCTTAGACAGCTGGGCATACCTATTTTTAAGGTGATTGATGTTACTGTATTTATGAATACATGACGCGAATACCTGCACATACAGCTGGGCTGCCCTGATTTTGGGTGCTTTTTATTGCTGTATTCATGAATACAGCAGCGCGAATACATGTGAATACTTGCACGTACAGCTTGACTGCCATGATTTTAGGCGTTTTTTGCTGCTGTATTCATGAATACATAGCGCGAATACATGTGAATACATGCGCGTACAACTGGACTGCCCTGATTTTAGACGCTTTTTACTGTTGTATTCATGAATACAGCGGCGCGAATACAACGGAATACATGCGCGTACAGCTGGACTGCCCTGATTTTAGACACTTTTTGTTGATGTATTCATAAATACATGACGCGAATACATGCGCTTACAACTGGACTATCATGATTTTTAGGCTCTTTTTGGTGTTGTATTCATGAATACAACAACGCGAATAGACCGAATACACTACCGTAACAACTGAACAGTAGCTATAGAAAGTAATTTTGAATACGATAGCTACGAGAAGTTAATCGCCATTAAACAATAGTGATTTATGAAAATATATTTTTTAAAATGTCCTACTAGTTTGTCTGCTGGTTTAACCAATAAATAAGTAAATATTAAATTTGGATACAAAATTGATAGATATACTCCGTCACCAATGAAAATAACTTTATTGCTCTTATTCACTTGCATTATACAAATAACAAGATTGTCCTAAACCCACATTAGCAAAGCAAACCAAGAGAAAAATAAGACAAATACCATAATTTGCATTTCAGTATAAAAAGTTAGATTGTTATTATATCCTTGTTTGAAGTATTTATTCTCTAACTAAAAATTGAAAAATATAATTAATTAAGTAATTATCAAGCAATGAACTATATTTTCATCTTAAATTAATAAATCTCAATTGTATTAATGAATTTTCCACTCCTTTACTCAGATGGACATATCTCAACAATTTAGAGATAATTTTTTATATTTATAATTCATCTATTCAAATATTCTTCATTTCTCCGAGTTTAAAGAATATTCTCGTTCAATTTAACCATTCAATATTTGAAGTTCATTATTCCAAATTCCAATTAATTCAGATTCGTATTTGGTAAAACGTCTAAAAGTTCAAATGCACAACACCAAGAAATTCTCATTCACAAAATTCTTCTACTAATTACGAGTGGAGAAATTTCAACCATAACCTCTTTATAATAGTATTCTTATATAATAGTCATTCACTATAAAGATTAATTTTTTTTCGAAACCGACTTTTATGTTATGTTATATAATATATATCCTTTATAATATATTTCTTCTATAACAACACTTCACTGTAGCAACCAAAAAATATCGAAACAAACAAGATTATTTCACAGAGTTTGAATGTATAACACTAATATACTTCTCAAACAAAAGTTTATGAAGTTAAATATTTTGAAAAAAGAAAAGCAAAAAAATGAATAAAAGAGGAAATGGAGCAACAAGTTGTTGACAAAGATACAGTTCATCTAAAGCTGTCAACATTAAGCATAAATCCTCTCTTTGCATAAATATGAAAAATCAAAATCATTACCCAACCCAAACCCCATACAACATATTTGCTTCTATACACAAAAACTAAAAACTGCTCAAAAACCAAACACAAATTTCAAGAAACAACACCCAAAAAAATCTCCATTTCTTCCTCACATTATATGTTTCTACTACCCTAGATCCTCAAACCCCATCAATGGCTTCCTCTCCTCACCCACCCCACCCACCCCACCACCCCCACTGCCTCCTTCTCCTCCTCCTCCTCCTCTTCACCTTAGTCCCTTCCACATTTTCAGATGATTCTGCTGTTATGTCAAAGTTACTAGCTGCTCTTTCTCCAGCTCCTTCAGGGTGGTCATCTGATAAACCATTTTGTTCTTGGACTGATGTGCACTGTGACAAATCTAGTGGTACTGTAGTTTCAATTAATATTGAGTCACAGTCTCTTTCTGGTTCATTACCTTCTGATCTGAACCAACTTTCAAATCTTAAAACCCTTTCTGTTCAAAAGAATTCACTTTCTGGCCCTTTACCTTCTTTTGCAAATATGACCAATTTGGCTGAGATTTACTTGGATAATAACCAATTTACCTCTGTTCCTCAAGATTTCCTTTTGGGGCTCCCTAGTTTGCAGATTTTTAGCATTAGTGAAAATGGGAAGCTTAGTCCTTGGCAAATTCCTTTGTATTTGACTGAAAGTAGCAATCTTGGTACTATTCTTGCAAGTAATGCTAGTATTTTTGGTGTTATTCCTGATTTCTTTGATGCTTTCCCTAATCTTCAAGATTTGAGATTGTCTTATAATAATTTTACTGGTTCTTTGCCTGCTTCTTTTGGGGGTAGTGAAATTAGGAATTTGTGGCTAAATAATCAATTTCAAGGGTTATCTGGAACCATTGATGTGCTTGAAAATATGACACAATTGTCACAAGTTTGGTTACATGCTAATTCTTTTAATGGTCCAATTCCTGATTTGTCCAAATGTGAGAATATATTTGATTTGCAGTTAAGGGACAATCAGTTTACTGGTGTTATTCCAGATTCAGTAATGGGGTTGCCTAAGTTGGTAAATATTACATTGCAAAACAATAAGTTGCAAGGTCCAATGCCACAGTTTAAAAATGGGGTTAAGGTGCAACTTGGTACTACTAATAGCTTTTGTCAATCCACTCCCGGACCGTGTGATCCGCAGGTTACAGCACTTCTTGAAGTAGCTGGTGGTTTTGGTTATCCGGCGACTTTGGCTGAGTCTTGGACAGGCAATGATCCTTGCAAAGGATGGTCATATATAAGCTGTGATGGAAAGAATGTAGCTGTTGCAACATTGGGTAAACGGCAGTTTTCAGGTTTTATTTCCCCTGCTTTTGCAAATTTGACCTCTTTGAGGACCTTGCTTTTGAATGATAACAATCTTACTGGATCTATACCGGAAATCTTGACAACTTTGCCTAAGCTTCAAAGCATTGATGTTACTAATAACAATTTATCTGGTCCTTTGCCTGTTTTCCGATCGGGTGTTAAGTTTACTTATGGTGGTAACTTATTGCTTGGAAAGAATAGTAGTGATGGAGGGGGGAGTGGTGGATCACCAGGGTCGAACTCGAGTACTGATGGTGGAAATACATCTGGTGGTTCAAAGAAGTCCACAGTTTCAGCTGGAATGATTGTTGGTGTGGTTATATCTGTTGTTATTTTTGTCCTAGTTGTTTTGTTTGTGTCTTACAAATGTTACGTAAAGAGACGGCATAAGAGATTCGGGAGGGTTGAGACTCCGGAAGGAAGCAATCAAATGGTTAAGCCTAGTGTAGTGAGTGCTACGAACGGGTATGCAGGAGTACCCAGTGAGCTACAAAGCCAGAGCAGTGGTGATCATAGTGAGATGCCGGTATTTGAAGGTGGAAATGTTGCCATTTCTATCCAGGTGCTTCGACAAGTGACGAACAACTTCAGTGAAGAAAATATCTTGGGGAGAGGAGGATTTGGAGTTGTTTATAAGGGTGAATTACATGATGGGACCAAGATTGCTGTGAAGAGGATGGAATCTGGGGCGATGGGTACTAAAGGAATGAACGAATTCCAAGCAGAAATCGCGGTCCTTACCAAAGTTAGGCATAGGCATCTTGTTGCTCTTCTTGGTTTTTGTGTTAACGGGAACGAGAGACTTTTGGTGTACGAGTACATGCCACAAGGAACTTTAAGTCAGCATTTGTTTGAATGGCAAGAACTCGGCTACCCACTTTTAACTTGGAAGCAAAGGGTAACAATAGCGTTAGATGTTGCAAGGGGAGTTGAGTATCTCCACAGCTTGGCGCAACAAAGTTTTATCCATAGGGATTTGAAGCCGTCTAACATTCTTCTTGGGGATGACATGAGAGCCAAGGTTGCAGATTTTGGATTGGTTAGGAATGCCCCCGACGGGAAATATTCTGTTGAGACACGGTTGGCTGGAACTTTTGGCTATCTGGCGCCTGAATATGCTGGTAAATACTTCCGATGCTTATCATAATTCTTTTTAATTCACATGAGAACTGATTAGCATGCCCCTAAGGGCAAGCACTACATTTGATAGAAAACTAAGATTATCCTGTCATTAGCTTTCATGTGCTATATAATCCTCGAAATATTAGATAGTCATAGCGACTAGTTGTTTTATTGAAGTGAGTTACCATGCTTAAATGCTAGTTTGTTCATTTTGTTCCCGCTCATGGATTATTCACGAGCAATGCTCTGTAAAGTAACTGTATTTTAGCGAAAAGGAGTATAGTTGAAAGACAAACATAGGTGGAAATTTAGAAATCCAATCATCCCGGTCTTCAAAATGAAACTTATGCGTTTACTTAATTGATTTGCTTAGTATAGATGTTGGTATAACGTGCATTAATGATCCTGTTGAATCTGAAGAGAAATTCCGATAGGAAAATATCGTACTTCTTCTATACATGAGTTCTACATCTCTACATTTGGCATTGGCTGACAATAGTTTTTTGGTCCTAACATGTTTAATTTTTTCCTTTTGATTAAAATCTTGTTTTCTCTTGTTCATATCCACTTCCAACCTGTTTCTTGCGTCGTAGAAAACAGAAAGTTTCCATCTTTTTCGAACTAACACTTGGATTAAGCATAATTTCTCCTCTTTGTTACAGCTACTGGACGTGTCACAACCAAAGTAGATGTGTATGCATTTGGGGTTGTTTTAATGGAGATCATCACTGGTAGAAAAGCATTAGACGAGACAATGCCAGACGAGAGGTCCCACTTGGTTACATGGTTCCGCAGAGTCCTTATCAACAAAGACAACCTCGGAAAGGCTATCGACCAAACACTTGATCCCGACGAGGAAACATTCGAGAGCATTGCTAAGGTTGCCGAGTTAGCAGGCCATTGTACTGCACGCGAACCATTTCAACGCCCCGATATGGGACACGCTGTCAATGTTCTCGCGCCCCTCGTAGAGCTGTGGAAACCTACGAGAAATGAAGACGAAGACAGCGGCATTGATCTCCATATGAGCCTTCCTCAAATCCTACAAAGATGGCAAGCTGATGAAGGAACTTCAAGAATGTTTGATGATTTCTCTTACAGTCAAACACAGTCAAGCATTCCCTCAAAACCTTCTGGATTTGCAGATAGTTTTAATTCAACAGATTGCAGATGACAGAAAAGCAAAAATCAAGAAAATTTCTTTTTCCTAAGGTCAAGCTCAGACCCCACACGGTTTTCATCTATTTGAATCACTAAATTCATTTGGTTAATTGGTTTCTTCTTAACAACGCGTTTTACTTTTTTGTCTTCACATTATCTTTTTTTTTTGGGTGATAGACCTAAATTTATATGTAGTTTTTATTTATTTGTTTGGATTCTTTAAGGAGCCAGGCTGGACAACAGAGTTTTTGTGTTGTTTTGTTAGAAAGGGAAATTGTATTAAATTCTTTTTTTATCTTACATAATTAATGTACATATGATTGAGACTTATTTAAACATGTACCATTTTCTACCTTCTAAATTTTAGTTGAAAGTCTTTCTACTTTCTGGCGCCTACGTTGTTTCTTTTCTTGTCTTCTTGAGCCGAAGGTCTATCGAAAATAGCCTCTCTACTTTTTCGAAGTAGGGATAAGGTTTGCGTACACACTACCATCCACTGATCCGATTTGTGGGATTTTAGATTTTAATGCTATTATTTTTCTTGTTTTTAATGACGGTGGAGCCCGGCATTTGCGATAAAAGTTTAGACAAATAAAAAGAAATCACCTAATATTTCTTGTCTTGATTTTCGGATTTGAATTCTTAGTAGGCCACATTTTTTGGTGCAACAAATAGTATTTTTCTATACATTCGAAGCGAGAATAATGAAAACTGCTTTCATTTACTACTAGCTTTTTAAAAGGAGATTTTATTTATTTTCTGCACATGAAATTTATACTAAAGACTTTCTATATGTGCTGCAAAGATTTCTATGAATTTTATACATATTTGCTTAAACATTTTTGCTGGGTCTAAGCTGTCAAATAGGCCATTCTTTGGTTTTTTCTTGATTTTTTTTTCTTGGGATTATGATTGGGTTTTATAATTGAATTTCACATGGGGTGAGCAAGAATATTTTGTGTAAAGGCTAGTGTTGAGGAAAAGGGATGTCTTTTGAATGGAATAAAATTTCCTTTTTCTTGTCCCCCCAGCCCCCCTTTTTTTTTGGGGGGGGGGGGTGGTCGTGGTGCACATGTTATGGCGACTTTATGTCAATCCTTTAATGTTTTTATTTAGGATTTAATGGGTTTTGTATTTAAGAAGAGGACATTAAATGTATTCTTAGTCAAGATAATGACAGGGTATTTAGGTCAAATTTTTGATGTAATGGAAAGTAATGGATTTCTTGATAGCGTAACGAGTAGTAATGGCTACTGGCTAGCAACTGGCTAGGAACAAAATAGTAATAATGCAGAAATAAAGTACAAGAAATAAAGACACCAGAATTTTTGTATTGGTTCAGATTTAATGTGAATCCTACGTTCAGTCCCATTGAGTTACAAGGGTGATCTCTTTCATTATTTGAAGTTTCTCGATTACAATATAGTTGATGTAGCTTTACGCCCACAGCTTAGTTTGTATGTCACTTTTCTCTTCTTGATACAATGCCTCACCAGTGTTTATCTCATTTTCTTCTCACTATTTACACAACGGATCTTAAAAGAAATATAATGCTTGTTCGGAGTAGAACAAAAAGAATGATATTGGTTCGTTCAAAGTATATCTGCTTTAAGCCTGGAGCAGATGTATATATACTTCGTGAGGCCTTCTTGACTCTTGATTGATGTGAATCTTGAGAGATTACAAACCCAAGGGAGTGATCCTTGAAACAAATCGTAAATTGATTCTTTCCAAGAATAAGGTCAAGTTTCCGTTGATCTTCCTTGATTTGTGGCTTTGACAAGCTTTTCTTTCCCTGGGCAGATTTCACCGTTACTTGAGTGATTGATGATGGATCCCCTGACTTCAAACTTTAACGATCTCCAGTATAGAGCTTTGCAATCTTGTTTTCCTTTGATTCTGGGACCTTCCTATAATAGCTTCTGTCAATCATCTATCAAATCGTTGATTGATTCTTCTTCCGAATTTCTAGTGCGTCTTCCCTTTTCACCTCTAATCATTGATACTTTTCCTTTCCTTTGCTTCTAGTGCTCCCGTTGATAGATTATTTCCTTAGTTCATATTTAAATGATACGAAATTTTGAATTTTTTGTTTTATCCCTTGTGATCCTGCACAACCTGATATATTATTTTTACATCATTGAAATTTATATTTAATAAAAAGACCATACAAGTAAGCATTCAAGAGTGTGGCGTAGCAATAAGTAGAGTTTTCATTTGCCTAAGACTTGATAAGTAGAATTATTTGATAAGGCTTGATAAGTAAATTTATTCAATATCTGTGTTGATAAATATAAATGTCCGATTGAATAATTAAGATATGTATAAACTGACTCGGACATTAGTTGAATTTTAAGTCTTTTTTGTCTTAAATGAGATTTAGTAACATGGAGGATGACAGAACAACCTTCTATAACATGTTTAAACACATCCTTACACCGAAAGTGTATATAGGTTAAATCCAGAAAAATATGACATTTTTGCATGTTGGAACTTGAACGGTTTCACGTGGAATTTGTTTGTTGTCCCCGTCAAAAATGGATTCAAACTTTCATTTTGCTCTCTTTCAATTGCTTAGCGATCTTAATAAGTCTAGATCTTTTTTGGAAAATTTCGAAGGAAACTCGCGGTCGCTACTCTTCGGAGATAGCTCACAAACGGCACAAGAGATGTAAAATCGCACTAGGCAAACTGGGTGTGACGAGCTCTGACTGAAAAGACTGTTGGTAAAGAGAATAAATTACAAGTCTTTCATGTGAGAAACCACTCTCACAACCAACTCAGCCAACCTTTACGGGCTTAATTAGCCTAGATTTATTGATTTGTATTCTTAAAATTATTCATCTCTGGCAAACTCAAGATTAAGTATACTTAACATAATGATGTACCGACTGAAACTCAATTACAACACGTTATTCCAACACATGGCAAGCTATGTAGTAGTATATTTCATGTCAAACTGAGACCAAGTAAATCTCAGTTTGATATAAGTAATTAATATAATTTCATATTCTAATCTAACTACTATGGATCAAAACTAGGATCTGAAAGTAGTAATAGCAAGTGGGACCCTGAAATGTCTTGAAACCAGACAATTTTCTTGCCAAACATACCTAACATATCACTTGTCTTAAAATTCTTGAACATGTGATGTCTCTTTCCTTAATTAGAGGTATCTGAGTTCGAGTTCTAATATAAAAAAAGTCCGTACCAAACACCCATTGGAAAGCCAAAAAAAAAAAAAACTACGGTATAACTCCGATATTCTAGTTTGTATTGGCTCCAAAACAGGGGCGGAGACGATAGTCGAGTTACGAGTTTGATCGAACTTAGTAACTTTTATTTAATTAATATATTAGTATTAGGAAATTTATTAAAATATATATAAATATTAAATTCAAAATCCAATTATTAACACTTGAAATTATTATTATATAATTCAAAACTCATTAGATTGAAATTCTGGCTCGCCCGTGTTCCAAAGCCCTGCTCATCGCATCAAAAGATGATTTAGTTTCAATTATTCTTCAAAATAGGCTATTCTATAGTGAAACTTTAGTTACAGAAAACCTCTCGTTTCCTTAAAATAGAAATTATTGGAATAATTGAAATAGAATGATCCTCAAAAGTGAGGGATGAATATGGAAAATTCACATAACCAACACCAACTAGTTTGACTCCATATATATGATATGACCAACACAACTAATTTGACCTAAAATGTAGTTGATTGATTGATAACGATAATCTTTTTTGTTAATAATATGGAAGATCTAGCAATTAATTGAATTTGCAAGATAATTTATTCGAAAAAGAAGCGACTACCCTCTCTGGTCCATTTTAAGTGATTTTTTTGCCTTTTTCTTTTGCGGTCCATAATATTTGAATTTTTCAAATATCAAGAAAGAATTAACTTAAAGTTGCCCTTAGAGTAAAGAGCCTGAGATTATTTGTTGTATTTCTAATGAGCAAATTAAAATTAATATGGTGAATTTAATTAATAATTAATACTAAAGAATGGATTGCTTAATATGTGTGAAAACAATAAAAAAAAATCATTTAAAGTGGGCCGGAGGGAGTATAATTTATTATTGGTTTTATCATAAGATCACATGTAATTCTCCATCAATTAATCATGACACATGAGGCAGTTGAATGGATAATATGTACAAAGGTCAAAATAAGAATATGGTTAATTATAAAAATTAGTTGGCAACCCCACTAACCATTATTATTAATGCACAATTAATTTCCTTGTCAAATGTCAAGGCCATAATAAAGTGGTTATGGCAAGAATGTGCCATGATTCATGGGCTAAAATCTAAAAAGTAATAACCATGTACGTTGTCGTAATCATTCATAATTTTTTTAATCCTATTATTAAAAGTGCATGAAATATGTCACAGAAATAAATCATAATTTATAGATATTCCCTATCTTTTTGTAATTATATGTTTAATTAAAGTTCAGGTCAACTACGTAATTTAGGTTAAATTTGAATTGGACGGCAAAAATGATAAGTACATTACATTTGTTAATATATTGACTACTTAAAAAGATTGAATGGGCATGTTTGATCATGTCACCTTCTTTCTAAAATGATATGAAACTCTAGAGTTTCAATGTTTAACCCCCACCCCCACCCTCACACCCACCCCCACCCTCTCTCCCAACACACTTAGGAAAAAAGAGAGAGGAATTTAATTATTTCACAGTAAGGTTAATATGGTAGTTATTCTTGTAGGCATATATTGGGCCTTTTTGCTCTTTTCTTTGAAATTGATAGAAGAATTAACCCAAATAGCATCTACCAAACTGCTTAAAAATAGCCGGTGGAGGTATAATATATGTATAATTTATGTATTATATAGATATATTTATGTATAATTATTGTATAATCTATGTATATGGCTATAAAAAGTATATAATTAATATGACCGGTTATTTGTGTAAAGATCCCATATTGATACTAGCAGGTTGAAACCCAAGTGACTGCACAAAGCCATTCCCTCAGGGATGCTATTTAGAAATTAATCAGTATTTATTTTGTCTAAAAATTTCAAACTAAAAATCTTAACTCACGATGAATGAAAACATTATTATCCTAAAAATTAAACTGAAAAATTAAAATGCAAAATTCCCTAGCTAATTCTTAAATAGCAGCCCTTTGGCGTGTCTACCTGATGTTATCTCTACCAACTATACGACAAGTAACAATTCGAGCCTCATACACTAATTCGTATTGGAACTTATTGGGCCCAAGGCCCTTTGGGTTCTGAAATGGGACTTTTTCATATGTATACAAGGTTTTAAATTATTTTACCCGATTTTGTTTAATTTTATATTTACCGAAAGTAACAAAAGTTTGTTACAAAATATATACAAATTCGGTCAAAATCAAAAAATTATCGACAACTTAAATACAAATTTTTTGTATAGAATCGGTTAAAAGCTACAATTTTCATACAATTTATATACAACAGATATATAATTATGTAACTTGTAGATATTTTATATATTGTTTCTACACGCGACATACAAAATATATACAATTTGTTCATATATTTTTTTTCAAGTTTCAATCTGAAATTTCAACCAAAACCATCACGAATCTTCACAAATTGACTCAAAATTGAGATATAAACTCCAACAGATATTCCCAATCATTTGCAACAAGCAATCCAAACAAAAAATAATTTCGTAAAATTTAATTTTCGAATTCAAAGCTTCGAAACTTTTTAATGGCTATCAAAGAAGTTTCTAATGGACTGATATAGTTTCCAATTCAATCTACTCGCTTCTAATTAAAACTATTTTGTTTTATTGATTCCAAAAATCTCAAAGACAATTACCAAAATGATTATTTTCTTCAGAGCTATTTTCTTTCTTATTTACTTCCTCATTTTCATAGGATCTGAAGCAAGAACTTTCCTAAGTACTAATCTTTTTATCTTTTCACTTAATATTAGTATCATTTTTTCAGTTAATCCACATGAAGATACTAATATAAAAATACAGAAGATGAGAGAGAAGAGGGATCTCCCTATTCAATTCCTAATATAAAGGGATACTCATTAATACTAATTTATATATAATTAAAAAATTATATATCAGTTTGTAATTAAGTTAAAACCTAAACAGTGAAAGTACATAAATTTCTAATGTAGTACATATAGGTAAAAATCCCTTATGAAATTAACGGAAGAAAACAGATAAAATTTCGTGACATAACATGAATAACTTGAGTAAATTGACAGTATAATAATAAGTTATTTTAGAAGCTGGTACCAACACTCCCAATATCATTATTTTAGAATTTAGAACTCATACCTCGGTTTAGGAGTGTTCAAGCCGAACCGGAAAACTGCACTAAACCGTCAAACCAAACCGAGTAAAAACATTCGAACCAACCCGAGATATAAATATAGAATTTAAGATTTTATATAGAATTTTCTTTAGAAATTATCTAGAAATAGTTAGGATTCTCTCCTGAGATGTAATATTTAATAGAATTATGAAGTTTCTCTATATTTATTTACGTAAAATAATGAGTTGTATCATCACTTTCTTATCTTTGTTGAAATATTCAATCTCTTTGTTCTTTCATATTCATATGTCAAAATTTGTTAAATTCTTATACCTTTTTCAAATTTGAAATGGTAGTTCGATAATTTTATTTCAAATTAAATAGAACATATCATTATTTAGGTTTCATATTGATTTTATGTTCAATTATTAAATTCTGTTAACCTTGAAAGCGTGCATCAATAAAAGAGACGACTAAGAAAATAATTATCATGTGTTACTAAAAAACATTCTCCCATAAGAATAATTTTATAGATCATATTTTTCAAATTTTACTAAACAAATCTTGATTTATCAAAACTTTATCTATAACTTTAACAAAGTAATATTCACGTAACAAAACCGACAAAACCGAACCAATCCAAACCAATATAGCTAGTTTAGTTTAGTTTTGATAAAAACTGAACCAACCCGATCCATGTACACCCCTACTCGGTTTACTTGCCTACACTTCTTCCAAGAGAAATAAATAAACAAGTTAGTAGATAACAAATGAAGCATGCATATGCATATATAGTTACTTACCTACACTTCTTTTACATGCCATGGTCTTTTGCCTTCACTTTATTTATGTAAAATTCCAGAATCATACCTTTAATGTATTCCTCCATTTAATTTCCTCATTCAATTTCTCACTTTCTTGATAAAACTCTCACAATCTTTGTCTCACTTAGTTACTTACAGATTCTATATATTCTGGTAGTTCAACTGTTCCTCTAAATTCGCCCCATATAAAAACCTCTCTATTTCAACCTTAACGACACATTCAAATTTGGAATTTCACTTCACTAAAAGATATCCAATTTGTTAAAAATCTTGAAATTTGGTTAAGATGTTCAAAGAGAAAATTATGGCTGAAGTCATTTTTGCTATTGCTTTCCTTTCTTTTCTTGCTTCCTCAGGTAAGTATATATTCCTTCAAACAATGCTTACAGCTTGTTTGGACGGTTGTTACCTGTTGTATTTTATCGTATTGTTACTTTAAATATGGTGTTTGTTTTGGTAGTTACTTAAATATTATTGTATCGTATCGTTAGATTCGTCGTTACATAACGACGAAATATGACACTTTATGTAACGATCGATTTGGTGTGGTTGCGTCGTTAATTATCTTGTCTTTTTCTCTCATCTCACCCTTTATTATTATTAAATTATTTTATTTTATCATTTACTCTACCTTTTTATATAATAAATTTATCATGTATCATAATTTATTTTTATAATATTGCAATTTTATTTTTCATATTGATGGTGCATGATATCATGAAACAACGACAAACGATACAATCTATCCAAATGTTATATTTATCAAACGATACAGTACAATACAATATAATATAATACGATACGTTATGAAACGATGTGTAACAACCATCAAAACAAGTTGTTAGCTTCTAATGAATTGTCGTTTTAGTTTCTCTTTAATCTCTTGAATGATTACAATATTACCCATTTGGCTATTATTTGCAAATAATGGTTATATTTGCAAATACTGAACTTTAGTATTATAAGTACTGGTCAAATGTTGAAAAGCTTGTTTTAGAAGTATATATTTAAAGTAGAATTAATAGTTTTCACTCGCAAAACATTAATTTTTTTCAAGTAAAATTTATGTCCAAACACAACAGGTCGCAAATACTCTTTTGCAATTTCGATTTCACATACCATTTTGTCTTATTATCCAAATGCGTACTAATTCTTGCATCTTATTCTTCCTCTTTGTTTTGTCTTCTTATTTATTTTTGTAGATGCACTTCCACTAGCAAACATGATTGGAGTAAATTATGGAAGGCTAGGAAACAATTTACCATCTCCATATGAATCAATAGAGCTTATAAAAACAATGAAAGCTGGTAGAGTCAAGCTATATGATGCAAATCCAGAGATACTTAGATTATTATCAGGCACAAATCTACATGTCTCAATCATGGTACCAAATGATCAAATCTCAATTGTAGCTGCAAATCAATCAGCTGCAAACCAATGGGTACGCGATAACGTTCTTTCTTACTATCCAAACACTATGATCCGATATATTTTAGTAGGAAACGAAGTTTTAAGTAACAAGGATGATCAAAGTTTATGGTACGATCTTGTTCCAGCAATGAGAAATATCAAGAAATCGATCGATGAACATAGAATTCACAACATTAAAATTGGTACCCCTTTAGCTATGGACATGTTACACACCTCATTTCCACCTTCAAGTGGTGAATTTAGGTTAGATATTTCAAGAAACTCAGTATTGATACCATTGTTGAGATTCTTGAATTGGACAAAATCTTACTTCTTTATTGATGTTTACCCTTATTTCTCATGGTCCCAAAATCCATCTACCATAAATCTTGATTTTGCTCTATTTAAAGGTACTGAAATGTATAAGGATCCAGTTAGTGGCTATGTTTACACAAACCTCTTGGATCAAATGCTTGATTCTGTGATTTTTGCAATGGAAAAATTAGGGTTTTACAATATTAGATTGGCCATAGCTGAAACAGGATGGCCTAATGGAGGTGACTATGATCAAATTGGTGCTAATATCTACAATGCAGCTACATATAATCGAAATCTTGTACGTAGATTGACATCACAACCACCTATTGGTACACCAGCTCGTCCAGGGTCAATAATACCTACGTTTATTTTTTCTCTCTATGATGAAAATCAAAAGGAAGGTCCAGGGACGGAGAGGCATTGGGGATTATTACAACCTAATGGTAAGCCAATGTACGATATCGACCTGACAGGAGAGATATCAGAGGCTGATCAGTTTTCTAAGTTACCCGTGCCAAAAAATAATGGACCATTTCATGGGAAATTATGGTGTGTTTTGGCAAAGGATATTGTGAATGAAATGGATTTAGGACAAGCTTTGGAATTTGCATGTAAGAGAGATGGAATTTGTGATGAAATTTCCCCTGGAAAATCATGTTATCAACCTGTTTCTATTGTTGCTCATGCAAATTATGCATTTAGTTCATATTGGGCTAAGTTTAGAAAAGATGGTGAAACTTGTCATTTCAATGGGCTTGCTGTTCAAACCACTGTTGACCCAAGTAAGTACTCCCAAAGTTTTCCTTCTTAAATAATAATAGGATTCTTTATAGAAACATTGAATGGAAAATCAAGAACAAATTAAAGGGATTTTTAAAGAGTGATTTAACTTATACACATCGACGGCATAAAAAATATTTACATTTTAGTGTATTTTAACTTGCTTTAGCAGATATCATGTCTTATTTTCTAGGTTAATAATACCACTTATTACCTTTAGGGGTGTACATGGACCAGATTTGTTCGTTTTTTAAGAAAACCAAACCAATTATATCGGTTTGGAATGATTCGGTTTTGTTGGGTTTTTTGGATTTTTCGTTACTTAAATGTTATTTCAACCTTACTTTGTTAAAGTTTTTATAAGTAAAGATATGTTTAGTAAAAATTTAAACAATTACAAACATATTATCTATTAAAATATTCTTAGGGGAGAGTTTTCTTAGTAACACATTATAATTAATTTCTTAGTCGTCTGAAAATAATTTTTCATTGATGTACACTTTCAAGGTTTACCGAATTTAGTAATTAAACATAAAAATCAATATGATATCTAAATACTAATACCCACTTCAAATTTGAAAAAGATATAAGAGCTTAATAGATATTAACATATGAATATGGACGAACAAAAGATTGACACATTTCAGTAATACTTGAGAAGAAAGTGATCATACAACCCATTATATAAGGTTAATAAATATGGAGCACTTCATATTCTATTATACCTCACAAGAAAATCCAAAAAATTTATAGACATTTTTTAAAGAAAATTCTATATAAAAATCAATATATTTATATGTCGGTTTGGTTCAGGTGTTTTTATTCAATACCAAACCAAATCAAATTAAACCTAGTCGGGTTTTTTAATCGGTTTGGTTTGACTTTTCGGTTTGGTGCGATTTTTTGGTTCGGTTTGTACTTCCCTAATTACATTACATTAGCTGTAGTTATATTTTAGGATTAATATTACTAGTATATATAAATATACTCTTTTCATATACTTTAGTGGATTTTACTTTGTATTATATTCATGACATTACAAACTAATAAACATTTTTGTTGATTTGACAATTTTGGGCAGGTCATGGATCATGCAAATTCCCTTATGTTTCTCTCTGAAAACAGTTTGGGAGATATTCTTTCTTAGGAGTATTAGGAACTTGTAATAAAATTTATTTTATTTTCTAAAGAGTATTTGATTCAATATATTGGGAATTGATTGCAGTTGTTAATACAAATTTGTTTTTTTTTTGCACCAATATATATGCAGTGAATCCTCTAATAAAATTTGTTTAAGTGTCTCCCAGAATTACCTAAGACATTGATAGAAAGTAAAGAACACACAATTTAATGTGAAAATTATCTGGCTCAAAATATGCAAAAATCTTAGATTTTTTTTATCATTTCCTTGACCTCCTTATCTTTCTAAAGGAGTACTTAGGGATATAAAAGAGAGAAATTGGAAAATATAATGTATGTGGTTAATTGGGTAATATTTAGTAATAGCATTATAATATTATCTTCTGTAACATCCAACTCACTATTGATATTGTTTGTTTTGGGTCCAGACTCGCACGACTTTAAAACGTAAAAATAGCACGGACTAGCCAGTTTTCGGACTGGTCATTCAAAAATTGACAGCGTTCGCAAAGTCATTGAAAAATAGCCACTATTTTGCTGCAACACGAAAAGTTCCAGCATAATATACTGGAGATCGGTGCACATGTGTATGAACTTCCAGCATATTATGTTGGAACTCCAACACGCGGAAAGTTCCAGCATAAGATACTTGAGATAGGAGCACATGTGCATGAACTTCTAGCACATTATACTGAAGTATTTTTCGGATTTTGAATAGTGCTTTCGTTTAGATTTATCTCTATATGAAAAGTGGCTAAATTTAGATTACTTTTGAGACTGTGACTATTTTGAATGACCATTTGTAAATCTGACTATTTTTAAGTTTCTCCCTTTTAAAATACGTCACTAAAATTTAAAGTCTGTCTATTTACGTATGCAGCATCTCTCCCGTATTTTATCGATGCGAGATTCGCGTGGTCACATCTTTCTCTCTACCTGACTTCTTCAAATAGCATATGATGAGAGAAGAAAATGCAAAAGAATCTCACAGTTAAGGATAAAGAATATCAAAAGGATAAAAATGCTAAAGTGAACCATGAAGTTTTGTGTGGTTAATTTCTTATGACCTTAAATTCTGTCTCATTGCCATAATTATATTCTGTGGCATATTGTCATGGGCGGCTTTCCATCCATGCCCCATGACCCCTTGGACGCGCCCCGTGGCGT
>ML249778.1:663-51120 GCA_005239495.1 Nicotiana undulata
TTCTACGGCCTTACCCCATGTTTTTATTGTATTCCGCACTTTCATTGTTATTGTTGTTCGTTGGCTTGCCTAACCTCGCCGTTAGGCGCCATCACGACCTGGACCGGTTTTGGGTCGTGACACCTATCCCTATATATATATATATATATATATATATATATAGTTCTTCTGCCAAGTTGAAAATAAGTTAGCAGTACCAAAAAATAATAAGGTTAGTCCACTCCAAAACACTCACAATTATATTGTAAGGAGGAATACGTCCAAATTTGTCTTGTAAAAATTAGTCCACTCCTAAACACCCACAATTTGATTGGGTTTAGCAAATGGATTTAGCAGTAAAGCAAATTAACCATTTAGATGAAGCATCAAAAAAGGGGAAAGCAGACAAAGGCGCGAGGCGGCCAAAATTTGACACTTTATGTAGCGCGAGGCTCTATCTAACGCGAGAGTACCTTCGCGTCTTATTCGGCGAAGCGCAGCCAAGTCGTGTGGGGATGGGCGGTGTCCGGATTTGGAAGCTATTTTGTCTCTTTTTTTTTTGGGGCTTAATTATTTTGTTTATGTTTTTTTTTACGCCCATAACTAGTCATTAGACATCATTTTTACAGAGAAACTTTTGGCGAATGAAAAGTAAGGAGCCGCCGTGAAGGCCGGGTTTCATCTTTTCTTCCATCAAACTTAGTAATTTTTATATTTTTGTGTATAATTTATTGTGTTGCTACTTGTCTATGTGGAGCTTAATTTCACGTCCTAAGATTGTGGTTCTTTCATGACTATAGTTATTTAAATATTGACTTTGATTTGTTAATTTATCGTAGTAGTTAAACAGCTCAATCATGTGCTTAATTATTTGATTGTTTGATCACCAATTGAATACTATCGACGAATCTGGAGTTGAACTCAAAAGTAGGAATTTTATTGCACGTAGGATTGAATATAGCAAGTTCTTGAATCCGTGCATCGGGAAATGGATGTTCGGTTAGGATAGACATATGCAAATTGTGTTGCTTGGTTATTATACAGGAATTATAAAAGCATTCTTGTTGATTCTAACTCTATAGACATATGGCGTTAGATTAGCTTGAATATGTGAGTAAGAGATAGATATATTCTTATGAGCTATATTAACCATGTCAACCAATGATAAATTAATTAGTAAATTCAATTGAAAAATACAATAGTCTTGTTAGATAGCCCATGACCCTAGACCGTTTTTATCACATTGATAACATAAAAATCTTCTCTTCCCTTGTTCGGAGTTCACTATTTGTGTTTTCTTTATTCTAATGAGTTTAGACTTAAAACACTTTAAATTAGGACTAATTCTTGTTTAGATAATTAGGATAGTTTAATCTAGAAAATAGTTAATAACAAATCTTCGCAAGTTCGACACTCTATCTTATCACTTTATTATTTGATGACCGCATATACTTTATTACTTGATAACCGCATTATCGGAATAAGAAATCAAGAAATAAATTGTTGCTGAGAGGAATCATGTCACTATCCACAATCCATGTGATGTATTTAGGTTACAAGGATTTTCTTATTACATGAACCCTCACAACAATCTCTTTGCCCAATTTTCCATGTGATTTGTCAAAGTTGATCGAGTTTTGTAACCAATACCATCAAAAATTTGGTCTGTATCAATCACGGATAACCCCTTCTTGCAAGATTAAGTGAGAAATCAGAATGTGGCCCCGATAATACATTTTTTTGGAAATTCAATCTTTCAAAGTGGCAGAGAAGATTCCTTACAACTGAATCTTCCACGTGGAGGGAGGAGGTTCTAGTTGTGGAAGAAGAAGTGAAGTGGAGGGGGTAAAATGGGTTGGGATGGTGAGGTGGAAGGCATGTGTGTCACCTATATGCTAGTGCGACGTGTGGGATTCACTACAAGAAATCAGGTTTATTGTGGCGACTCAAATACTTTCCACAATATTGACATGTTTAGTAGCGATTGTTTTATGCGCCACTACAATATAATTTTTAGTGGCGACTAAAAATATATCGCCACAAATATGCCTTATTCTCTCTTTTTCGTCAACAATATTTTTGGCTGACAATGTATTTGTAGCGATCAGTCAGAAGTCGCCACTAAAGAATATTTAGAGGCGACTAAGTCGCCCCAATAAGTAAACCTCAGGTTGCGATATCCTCTTCTTCTCAGATCTAGTTTACTGTCGTGGCCATCGATTGTAATCGTCGATAGTTCGCACTTCTTCTCCTTCTTGTCTAAAATACTATCTTTCTCTCTTTCAAAGGAATCCGTATGTCACGACCCCAAATTCTAACAGGTCGTGATGGCGCCTATCGTGGAGCTAGGTTGGCCAACCAACATCTTACCCCGCGGGCAATAATCATCACTCAGTATCAGCCCCGCGGGCAATAATCATCACTCAATAGGTACTTGCGCTCACTGGGGGTGTGTACAGACTCTGGAGGGGCTCCTACAACCCAAGGGCTATAACAACATAAGGCCTGAAAGCCTCCTCACAATATAGGCCTGAAAGCCTCCCTCATATAAGGCCTGAAAGCCTCCTCACAATATAGGCCTGAAAGCCTCAATCAATCAGACACTCCCAATTTGCCCTTAGGCCTTAAACATACCGGGTTCTCGACCCAAAAATAGTGTTTCACTTTTCAATAAATAGTATCAAAATACTCAGAGTGTCAAAACTATTACCAAGAAAAGACTGAGTGAAAATCATAACGTATTAGTGAGGAAAACAGTAAAACATCCCCCAAGGGATAAGCAAATCGGCACTAGGCCCCAAACATGGCTTACAACCCAAATCATATCAAGTATATATAGTACTATTGGAAATAAGCTTTAAAAAGTCGTTTCGCAACTCAATAGTCGCCTAAGTAAGGAATATATCTCCAAAGATTCAACCTTTGCATTCCAAACCCCGTAAAAGGGTGCATAGTCCGGGGTTTTCATACCCTCAAGACATGATTTAAAGACATTACTTACCTCAAACTAGCCCAAAACTACTTCGCAATGTGTTTGCCTTTCGAATCAACTTCCGGATGCTCCAAATCTACCATGTTCATATTTTTATCATCAAATTATGCTCAAGGAATAAATTCCAATTGAAAAATATCGAATTTAGCTCAAAAATCCGAATTCGGTCAAAACCTGACCCCGGGCCCGCATCCCGAAACTCAAAGGTTTTTATACCAAAATGTTCTTCGTCATCTCCTGAGTCCGTATATATAAAGAACACCAAAATCGGAGTTCGTTTGACCCCTCAAATCGACCCTTAAAGGTCTCATAATCTCAAGCCCTAACTTCCCCTTTTTCTACTGATTTTTCCATAATTTTACACTGATATTATGTTCTATAATCATCAATAAATGTGTTTTAAGGTCCAAAACACTTACCTCTATGAATAACACTGATTTCCCTCTTCAAAAATCGCCTCCAAAGCTCTCTGTCCGTACAAAAATGGTGTAAAAGGGGTTTAGGTCGTGGAGGGTTTATTTTATAACAACCCAGTGATTTTCTCTTCGCGATCGCGGTTGATCCCCACGCGATCGCGATGCCTTGGTTCCCTTCTCCACGCGATCGCATACCCTCTCATGCGGTCGCGATGACCACTGACCCTGCTCCCCACGCGCCTGGCTAGTTCTACGCGATCGCGACCTAGCTCACGCGATCGCACTTCACATTCTTCCAAACCTACGCGATCGCACTCTGATACTCGCGATCGCGATGCACAAATTTGTCTGGCCCTCAGAGTACTCTACGTGATCGCGGCCTTTGCCATGCGATCGCGATGCACAAATCTCTGCTGCATACAAACCAGAAAACCAGCAATTCTCTAAGTCCAAAAATGCCCGTTAACCATCCGAAATCAATCCCGAGCCACTAGGGACCCCAACCAAAATTACCAACATATCCCATAAAATCATTCAAGCTTAGTTTCACTCTCAAACGCCAAAGCTAACATTAAAACACCAAAATTACATCAGATTCAAGCCTAAGAACTTTGATATTTCTAAAATCTACCAAAGATGCCGAACTATCCAAAACAACTCCGATTGACCTGAAATTTTGCAGACACATCCAAAAGGACATTACGAACCTGTTCCAACCGTCGGAATTCCATTCCGACCCCGATAGCCTATTTTCCACTGCCGACCGAAAATCACCAAAACTAACTTTCACCAATTCAAGCCTAATTCTACTCCAGACATCACAAAATTATTCTGAACACACTCCTGAGTCCCAAATCACCTAACGAAGCTATCTAAGCCATAAAATCCGCATTCCGAGGTCATTTACCAATAAGTCAACTCTCAGTTGACTTTTCCCATTCTAAGGCTATTTTTAAAGGCTAAATGACTGAACTCTCACTACCCCATTTAATTTCAATCCTACCAACTCTAATACATCCAATATAGTACAACCAATCTATGACAGGGCAATAACAGTAAATATAATGCAAGTTCTACGTAACGACAGACCGGGTCGTTACATTCTCCCCCACTTAAACACACGTTCGTCCTCGAACGTGCCTAGAGTCTTTCCAAGCACCGCCAAAATTGTTGTGTAACCTTCCATGCACATATTCGGAGGTGATCCCACGTCACCCTTCCCCATCTAGGTCTGATAACACAACATAACTGAAATTTCATTATCAAATGCTGACCCATAAACCTTAGAACTACATTTTCACTTCTAAATCAATTTACAAGATCAAAATCCCACAACTATAAACTGAATAAGTCTGAGCACACTGTAACAAGTCATATCCGTAACCCAAGATGAAATACCATGATCCACTGCATGACTCAAACACTCGTGGCGATAACTCCTAATCACAATAGATGTTCAAACAACTCAATACCGGTATATACCCTCTTATCAGACCATGCCTCGCTCTAACACTTCCATATACTGCCGATGATGAAAGAAACACGTATAAACCAGCAACCATTCGTCCGATCAATATCAATACCATCTAGAGCCATAACTTATGCAACTTGTGCACTCAATAACCACATACCCAGAGCTCAATTCATTAAATAAAGGAGACTCACATGAGAGGACTATCCTGCCACTAACACTTACCTTTACCACATCATGCTAAAAGCCTGATACACATCGTGAAACCATATCACACAAATACGACACCAAGGATCATACCTCTACATAACTGAGTTGCAAAGAGTGATCCCATCCAACCGCTGGACCACATGACACACTCCAATCCACCTTGCTCAAAATCAATAACCGTGCGAAATTCGACATCAATTACTCAAAGTGCATTGCCATAACCACGGGGAAATTGGACGATACCATGCCACCCGAACCAGAAAGAACATAACCAACACGTCTCAATCTCGCAACACCCAATTACTTACCCTACTCAAATCTCGCTATACAGCCCCGATGGAACCACACCCTATGCATATATAACCAACGATCGCAACTCCTCGAAACACAAAAATCTAACTCATAGACCACTCTGAAACACGAATAAGCTCAGTGACAATCAAATGGTACATCCCTCAACAATAGCAATTTGGGGTCAACACTTCCGACTCGGTGTAGGATACACACCTATACTGGCCTACCAATAACTCTAAGTCAACTCTGGTCGCCCACAACAGGTAGATAACTCTCCGAACGTTCGTAATGAGAATCATGACATATACTAACACCTGACTAGCTTTGCTCGCATCCTCGTAGTTCACACTACAAAATAATCAGTTCATGAAAACTCCCAGTCTCAAAATCCATAAAGCGCACCAATTACCATATCTGATCCCAATTCTACCACTCAAATATATAACACGCCCCTAATACTTTATCATTCCACGAGGGATACCCCCAAAATTCCTCCGTGTCACCAAGAACCCTAGAATATCAGTAGTCGATCCAATAAGAGAGCGTCGTAAAACCAATAAAGCATCCTTATTCAAACACATTGCCTTAAACACATTGTCCTTTATGAATGTATACTCTCATCCAGCCACCCAATAACGGTATCCTTTACCTAATAATCTGAAACTGTCAGTTCTGACCTTCCTTCCAGAGCTGAACCGTGACCTCACATATGCCACTCTCCACTATACATAAAATGCCGCATACGCCATGCAATCCTATGATAAATATGAGAACATCATGCTCACTTCCTAGCCACAAACAACTACGTACCCAACTAGCCAAGAAATTTCCATTTGATCCCATCTAGAAGCAAAATCACTATACATCACATGGCACTCACGCCCGTAGAAATATACATCTCCAACCATGGTAGAAACCATCAACAACTCCCGAATCACATTTTTACAACACCAAACCACCAGGACTGAATCCTTCTAACTCAACCAAGCTACGCATGCCACCAAATTCTAAGAGAATCGCTAAGAAACACCTGTAATAACTCATTACCTTATAAACACCCAAAGAACTAACCATATCCCTTATCATGTCGATCCTACGTACTACCAAGTTGTCCTATTTATCCAAGTTCCTTATGACTTACCTTCGAATTGATACTTCTTCTTGCCATAATACCGCAATTCTCAATCCCGACTCACCGCACGAAACCCGAGCATAAAAATATACCATCTAAGGCTCATAAGTCGTTGAATACTCCCTCAATTATCCCCAAATGCACCACATTAGAAATACTTACCTTGAAGAGACTTCCTGCGAATTTAAAGGAATTACCTTCACTTTCCTGATACTGATGGAGAGAATCCATGATAATGCAAATACACCACAAGCCTTGACACCTTCCCCGTAAATCTCAGTTTCTATCCTAACACACCTCTTGAAGATCCCCAATTGTTACGTTTAATCTTGAACCCATCGGAATCATTCTCTAGAGTCTTCCACTCTACGCAAATCTCAATTACCCTGACCAAGTAACAGAACGACCCGACCTCGCTTGCAATCCACATACTAGGAAAGTAATCCACACCCTTGAAGCAACAAGCACACTCATATATTGCACACTCTATACTTACCAGTACAACTCCATCATTCAATGAATTCCACTATCCGTAAATGTTGTTTTAGACTTCAATACTACACAATATTATAAGTTAATTGTGCAGTACCCAATTTTCGAGTGCTGTCTAATAAGAAGAACCTGGTTCTTCTTAGTATACTACTTACTACTGTTTGTGGAATAATAAAGCAGTAATAGTAAAGACACAGGGATTTTACATGGAAATCACCTGGCTCAAAAGATGAAAAAACCACGACCTACTCCTCAGTAGGATTTGTTCAAACACTTCACTAAAACCACTAAGCCAAACGGACTTACAAAATAAACTCTTTTGTAATCCTAGGACTAACTCTAATCCTCTTTGTATCAACTAGCCAATAGCTAATTTCAACAGAATTCAAGCTAACTCTAACTTGATCAATTTGTACCTATTACAATTTCTTCCATGAAAGCTGATAAGATACAATATTTAAACTCCTACTACACATCAACTAGACTCAACACTTAGACGATGGAACTGTTTCTTCTAGTTGAACTGTAGCCTTTGCACAGTACTTCTGCTTGCAAATATCCTGGGAATTTTTGCTTTCAGAACTTGATTCAATTTGATCTTTGTGCATTCACAATTTCAGCAGTAATCCATCGAATATTTATAGAGTCAGTTGTTGAGTTCAATTCTGCTTGTGTCAATGAGTTTGAATGTAACTCTACTTCCTTCCTCTATTTCTGTCCTAGCTGAAATCAACTTCTGTCTTCTCTATAAATTTGCAACCTTTTCGTGTTAGGAGACATTCTCTTAGTTATTTGATACTCAGCAATCACTGACATCTCCTAGACTTGTACGATTCTTGTGCCAACTGCTTCATTAAGATGTATCTGCTCTGATGGACCTCGTTCAACTTGTCACTATTTGTAAATCTTCAAAAAACCCATTCAGTGACATGGGTCAACAAATTCCCCCTTATTGATGATGACAACTCTATGCTTTTATCCTGTATACACATTTAACACTTTGTGTATTTTTGAGCATTAATCATCAAGAACAAGGTTCATCAGGTTATAAATATCACGTTTAAATTTTTTAAACAACACAGCACATCTTCCCCCTTTTGGCATCATCGAAAAGTTGCAAAATGATACTTACCAGTTATTAATTCTTACTCATGGCCAATTTAGGCAACTGCACGTGCAAAAATGATTAATTAACACAAGAAACCAATAATGCAAGCTAAATCATAAATAGAGATATTTTTCAAAACACCAAGCTTTTATTGATTAACATGGATTATCAGCACCAAAACAGATTAAAATCAAAAACAACCAAAACATGAGCAAAACAGAATTAAAAACTGAAACAAAAGACACTTCATACTGTCCCGAACAGGGCACTAGATAGGATAGGATAGGAGGGGTAGTTCTGGAAATTCCTAAGTCTGGGGTGGTGCAGAAGAGGATGGATTCTTGTTTTGTAGAAGGGACAGCATTTGGTGTAAGACACCTTCATTTTTCTCCTTCTCCTTAGCCAACTCAGCTTTGAGAGCATCACGCTCAGCTTCCACCTCAATCAAGCGAGACTTCAATCGAAGGATCTCCATATCCTTTAACTCGCTTTCTTACACCATGATGCGGACCTTGCTGTTGACTGGTTGCTTCCGAGATGAACCAGGTTCATCTTCCGGGGCATTGACAATATAATCACATGACAACAGAGTGTCCTTTCCAAAGTAATCTTTAGCAGTAGCCATCTCAGCCTTCTTTGTAGGAACTCCAAAATGAGCAAGAACTGCAGTAAGGATAAAGCCATAGGAATTGCATGGGCCTTCGTTCCATTCACCACTCTGTAAAGCTGGATGATTAAAGATAGCCAATTGATCTGCTTGCCTCTGTACAGGCACTCCATGAGTGTTAGATCCATGTAGTTTGCAATGTGCCTGCGTTCTTGTCTGGGCAGCAGAAATTTAATTACAAACTCAAAAAACAGCTTGTGTCCAGGCTTCATCTCGCTTTTGTACACAGCCATGGGTTTAGGCTTCTCTTCATTGTCACAAAAGAATCTGGTGATGTTGAGTGCTGAGGCCATTCTGTCCAAGCAAGGCCATCTCTGCCTTGTATAATCTTCATAGTCCTTAGCAGGAATATCTAGAATAACCCCCAGTTCTTGAGCATCAAAGGAGACTTCAACTCCCCTGACCAATGATGTAACCCTTCCTCCAATCACAGTTGCATTCCCCATGAATTCCACAACCTCATTTTTGACCAGCCTGCCCTCCAAGTGAAGGACCATGTCCTTCCAGCCTTGAGCTGCCAGAAAATCCACTAAGTACCTCATACCCGGCTCCTCCAAATCCTTTAGTAACTTTCCCTTCAAGATATGTCTCTTTCCAAACATGGCAACTCTGTCAGTAGACACTTCTCCAACCTCCTTCTCTTCAGCTCCACTCCATTCAGGATCATCATCCCTCTCAACAATCTGAACTTTCTTCTTTGACTTTACTTTAGACCTTGTCCTCGTAGATGTACTCGCAGTGGTAGCAGACACAGGTGCTGACTTCTTTGTGGAAGTCTTAGCCTTTTTGGCCTTGGGTGTCTTGATCACCACTGGAGAAACCTCTTCATCTTGTTGGACCAGGTCCAACACCTCATCAACAGCAATAGCCTCAACAGGCTCCCCCACTTTCGCTTTCCCTTTCTCAGCCTTCTTGCTTTTTCTCTCTTGCAAAGCTTTTTTCAGCTTCTCCTCCTCTTCTCGAACAGTATCTCTCGTAGCTCGTACCCTTGGAACAGGTACACCAACAAACTCATAAGTTTTCCTTTTCTTTGAGGAAACTGAGGCTTTAGACTTGATGGACTTTGGAGTCCTTCTCTTCTTGGGGTTTTATGAGTCCCCCAGTTTCGTCAGTCTCTCAGCCAAGGTTTCTTCCCCAGAAGAAAGACGTTCATCTATCTCCTTCATTAGCTTTTCTAATCCAGCAGCATCTTCCTTGACCTCATTAGTTCCCCCTATCACTACGACATCATCTTCAAGATTCTCAAGAATGAGGCCACAAATTTCAAGTGTGGAACCATCCTTCCCAGATCCCCTCACACCTGCATCTCCCTCATTCTCAAGAATTTTCCCAGTTTTTCTTTGCCTACTTGGAACTTCCACATCAACCATAGACCCAACCAACACAAATCTATTTTCAGAATTTAACACAGAGGTAACTTTAGTATTACCTTTCTCAGCACCTGACGAACCAGGTGCATCTTCCTCATCTGCTGATTTAAATGATTCACTGGAAGAATCTGGTTTGGGTTCTTCTTCAGCCTATAATAGATCTTCCAAGAACTTTGCTCTTGACCTTGAAGCCACAGATGTACGTGCAAGAACCTTGACACGACGAGGTTTTTCGGCTGGGGTAGGGTTTGGTGTAGGTTTAAGAGCATCATGGTATTCAGGGGTTTCAGGTGTCTTAGAGGATTCAGAACTGTAGACCGGTGGAGAATCAGACTCATATACTCCTTCATCATAGTCACGATTTTGAGAATAAGATGAAGCAGACGACATGGTTTTAAATTTTAGAGAGAAAAAGAAGAGAGGGCAAAAGGCAGTAGAGATTTGAGTGTTGAGTGACTTTGAACAGGGTTCATCTATTGCTTTATTCACAATGGGTAATGATGTCCTATTTATAACTTGTGGTTAGGGTGATTACAATGGAAGTGTATTAACAGAAGTAGGATACTAAACGATTAAGGACTGTCAATGATTGGACATTGATTAGACCGTTTCTTCCCCCCTAAAACTAGACTAATTTAATGTGACGGAGCTTCTTGAAACTGGTTCATTATTTGGGTAAGTACGAGAATTTGAACTGAACCATAAATGGATAGAGTCATGCTCATGTATGACTGTACTTGAATTAATACATGTATGGAGATGAGAACGTACCTTGTCAGTCATGTAAGCCAGCATGGATGAACCAGGTTCATCCTGTTAAAAATCTTTATTTTGCCTCAATTCACAAAAATAGAGAAACATCATTAGCAACTAGGGAATCATATTAATACATGGCAGAAGAGTATGGAAATAAAGACATAGTACTGAGCAATGATTAATCTGATTAAGTACCTAATTAAAATTTCTAACCAGAAAACTTCCCTTTTTTTCAATTAGGTAATCTTAATCATCCCTAATTCAAGCTTGTTTCTCTCATAATGCTCCCTGCTCAATGCTTTGGTAAATATATCAACAATTTGATGATCAGTGGCACAGAATTCGATTGAGATCATCCCCTTTTCATAATTATCCTTCAGGAAATGGTGCCTAACATCTATGTGCTTAGTTCTATTGTGATGAACTGGGTTCTTAATCATACTAATTGCACTAGTGTTATCACGGTAAATAGGAATGAACTGGCGCCTTCAGTACATTGATTGTTTGAGAATCCAAGTTTTTTCTTCTTGTTGTTCCTCTATCTATGTCTATTTTTTGTAGCTTTAATTACTTATGAGTCAAAGAACATTTACTATTTTGCTCATTTGCTATTTGTGATACCGTTTCAATTTCTATTGCATTTATAATTTTTTTAAGTTATTCCTATTTTGGGCTGAGGTTAGAAGTAGGAAGAGTTGTAATGCAGTTATTTGGTGGTAGTAAATTTTCTTTTCAGGGACTCATTCCATCTTTTCCATTGCCTTTTCTAGATTTAATATGTTTGAGGTGTCTTATTGAAAAAATAAACTTTGATATTCTTATTAACTTTAGTTTTTTTAACTGTTGCTGTATTATCTACGATTTTCTCCTTCTATGAATGTGAACTTTGTGAAATTCGTGATTTTCTTTGTAGTTGCCAGACATTTTAACAGTTAGATAGTATGCCTTTATCAAAAGGGCTTGGTCACTTGAATTTAGAGTAGGTCAACATTTTGTGGAAAATTAGTTTTAAACCATTCATTAGTTGGTTTCATTAATATGTGTTTGATACAGATTAGTAGAATTTCCATGGATGTAAGTTATTTAAGTAATTTGATCTAATTAACATGTTGTTCCAGAAAAAGAATGAATCCTTCAAGTCCCTTTTTGAACTTTGCTTCATTATTTTATATCGCTTTATTTGTTTTGTTCACTGTTTGGTAACAATCCTTAGTGAATTTTTGGATTTTAGCATTACTTTGGTATCCACGTGATGTCTTCATTAAGCAAGTGCCACTCTCTATAAGTATGGCTCTTTTCATCTGAGAACGCTATTTTTATGTGATTACCCATTTCCCCCCTTAATCTGCTGAAACTTGTTACTAGTTTTAGAAGGATTACTTATGTGGAAATCGAGTTATTTCTCGTCTTCAGTCTCTATATATGGCTAGTAAGACTATTTCATCAGATCATTCTACTGCCACTGAGGTAAGCTTATGTGTCTTGTTTTTCTGTTGCTAATGAAATTTACTACACATATAAGTTGTAAGAGCCTTATTAGTCACTGCTATCTTGAGAAAGTAAAAGAGATAACTTTAGTTTTTAAGTGGTTTTTTACCCCCATTGAGATGAAGGCTTGTTGCTTTGATTATGATAAATCATATGCTAGTCTGTGTATCCAATGTGTTCTGTCTTTTTCCATAATTGCCTTCCATTTTATTTTGCTCTTTGGCATGTCGTTATTCCACAATCTTGGATTATTTTGTAGCAATAAACGTATCTCTAATAGAAGGTTCTGAATTACATAGCTATATGCTCATAAAGACTAATCCAAATATGAAGTTACATGGAAAGCATGCTCTTACAATTATCTAGATGCTTGCAAAAATAAATATAATGTTAAGAACGAGAATAAATAAGTAACAGATAGCTTATCAATGTAAAGAATGATAAATTATCTTGCTTATGTCCATTTTCATGCAACTGTGAAACAAAATTGAATTGAAAATCGTCTTAGGTGCTATTATGAACTTTATTACCTTTTATTAACAAGTCTCGGTGATGTTATTCAAGGTTTTCTTTAAATATGCAGTGACACTTGAGAATTCAGGTTGTCCTACTTCCTACCGTTACTGCCTTGTTTAGTTTGTTCAAAACCCTTCATTTGCTTGAACGTACCCAAAAGGGTAGCACATGGATTTGGGTACTCTGTATGGATCCTTCAAAATATTTAGAAACTTGATACAAAATCGAGCCCAACAGTTAAGGATACATTCCCACAACTGATACCCATACCCAAGTCCATGTAATATAACATATCGCATTCTGTATTTCATGTAAGCCTCTTTGCACAATTTAGTACTCGTTATGCAGGGAAATGCTCTCACATTTGAAGAATATGAGCCAGGTCCAATCAACTCAGAATTATATCTTAATCAAAACAAAGTGCTTCAATCAGATTTTATATAGGAAAGAAGGACTAGTCATACCATCTCTTATGGTTGTAGGACCATCAACAAAAAGTGAAACTACAACGTAAGTCATGGCAACATCTGGCATTTTGTTCATGTTCACGTCAATGGCACGCAAATGTTTCATTCCAGAAGAGTTCCTTGGAGGTCCTTTAACTATGACATTGTTCCCTGTCCATGTAACTTCTTCTCCCATCTTCTCGAGGACCTCAGCAAACTTAACACCCCTCTGTAAACTGCCTCAGTAAGTGCTTCAATTTATATTCATAGAGAAAAAAAGTAAATAAAAAGGTCAACTACTTAAAATTGTTTATTGTACATACCTTGATAGTGACTAAGATGTTTCTATTGAAAGCTAAATACCCAGAAAGAAGAGAATTTCTTATACTCGTGATCTTTTAAGATGGTGTTAGAATTTCTCAAATCAATTTTAAGTTTTTACATTGAAGCATTGCTTTCGTTTATTTTTATTTGTTTCGATTTCAGGGACAACATTGGTTATTATGAGAATGATTGCAAGGAGTTTGAAGATATTCTTGAGAAATGTATTTGGTATTATCTTTGTATTGATGATGGATTACTATTATATATTAGATAATTAATAGTAAAATTTATTTTGCATTATTTTTCTTAACAAAAAGTTGGTATTAGTGGCGACTTAAAGTCGCCGCTAAAAGAGATAAGGCACAGGCAAGGAAGTTCTAGAGTGCAGCGAGTTAAAGCCGCTACTATAGTTTTTGTGAAAACTTTTGTCACCACTAAAGCCTTATTTTCAGCGGCGACTTACTTGAAATTCACATTTTGTATTATTTTTTGTCGCATCTTTGTTTACTTTTAGCAGCAGATTTGGTCGCCACAAATATCTATTTATTGGGGCGATTGTCATGAGTCATCCACAAGAAATATTTAGTAACGCTAGTACTAGCAGCAACCCTAAAGTCGCTGCTAAAAATAACTAGTGGCGATAGTCTTGTCGTTTGTAGCGACTCTAGTCGCCACCAAAAGTCTGATTTCTTGTAGTGATTGTATGTCCACCTTAGACAACTCTAATGGAGGAGGGGTATATTTGAACTAACGTTAGGGATATTTCCAGACTGATAGTATAATGAAGGACAAACTTAATCCTTTTCGCATAGTAAAGGGACAAAAATGACCCTTTTTTTACTTGGAAATTTGTAAACCAATTTTAGTTTGTTAACTTCTCTACCAAGAGTAAGGAAAATATTTTTCTAACTCTTTTTAACCTTCCTCATTATTTCCCAACCCACTCCCCACCGCCGCCACACCTCACCACCCAACCCTCCTCCCCCGCCGCCCCACCCCTACTCTCTCCACCTCCACCCCCAACCCTTAGAACCCAGCATACCATCTTCTTTTGTTTTATCTATTTCATCTTCTATAGTTTTTGCCTAAATTATATATATTTTAAAATATATTTTTTGCTATTGAACAAACACCGAAAAATAAATAAGAATAATACTTATTTTCTAAGAAAATATTTTTCTTCATACCAAACATACCCTATATTTATTTTTTAAGGAACAAGTTTACAAAGAAGAAGGAGCTGGTTAAAAGAAAGCGAATGCTTTTATTTTTCTTAATTATATAATAATATAAAATAGAAAGTGCCCCTCTATTATACTATATTGTTAACTTTTGTCACATATTATATTATTTGTCCATTCTAGCCCTTACCGTGAGTGAACTTAAAATATTTACCCCTAACTCTAACAGATCTACATCGTCGCAGCTGAACACTTTATTGTTTTCATGTCAGCTGCCAAGTCATAGCCAAGTCAGCATATCCCACTAATTAACCCATCCCAGATCCATAATAGTTTCTCATGCTACAATAAATGGGAGATATTTTTTTCTTTACTCTCTCTATTTTTCAATACTAGCGACCATCGTTGATGAACACCGAAAACCCCATTGTCGAACTGCGAATTCTAAAAGATAATGACCAATCTTCATTGTTGATTCTAATTCAAACCTTTTTCATTTTTTTCTGTTTATAGCCAGATCCGAACATGTCGGATCTGGTCGGAAAAGTCCAACTCCGGCGTGTGTATCTGCTCTGTCATGTCTCTCTTTTCTTTCACCTCACTTTGGAACTTTCTCTTTTTCAATCCCATAATTCTCAAACTCTAATTAAATTCTTCAATCTCATGAAACCTCAAGTTATTCGAGACCTCTTTTGTGAAACCTCAAATCACATAACTTTGGCTGGCCCGATTAGAAAGAAAATTGCAGAACTCGAAGCTAAAACAACTGAAAAATTGCTTTATAATAACACAATTGAAAGTAATGCAACATATTATATCTTGAGTTCTATTTGGACTGATATGTGGCTTGAGAATAGTTAATTTGAGCTTGGGTGATTGAATGTTATCCTGACAACTGGAGTTAACAATTGGTGGTGGCGTCGGGACGTTACTCCTATTCTGATGTGTTTTTGTATAGTAGTACATGTTTCTTGATATAGAGATGAAGATATATAATTCTAATTTTGCAAAGAGTGGTTTGGAGTTAAGAGAGAGCAAAAGAAGATGAGAATATTTTAATAAAGGGAGAAGATAATGAGAACATTTCAATAGTGTTCGATTTAAGTTTGCTCCGATCTTATGGAGGTTTTGGAGTGTGTGGGTTTGTGAGTTAAGAGAGGGAGAAGAAGATGAGAATATATATATATAAAAAAGGCGAGTTAATTAGTGGAATATGCTTACTTGGTTGCTGACATGGACAAAAATATTAGAGGAGTCAAATGCCACGGTGGAGGGACGTTAGGGCAAAGGGAAATTGTGCAAACTTTTTTTTTCCCGTGTCTTACATACAAGGGAAAAGGGTAAAACTTTAACATCATAAATATATATGCCCTAAAATGAAGAGCATATATGGTATGTTTGAGTAAGAACGAAGTCTTTTTTTAAGAAAACTTTTTAACGGAGGACATAAATATCCAATTTCGCAAAGTTGAGAGGTAGATTTCGGCCTTTTGTTAATAAGAGAATTTATAGTTTCTAAAATATAAATAAATGTCAAGCCGTTTTCAAGACTCAAAGCCACCAAAATCATTGGAGGGATGGATGATGAAGCTAAACATAGAATTTCCTATACACTTCTCTACAAGCATTCTATTTTTGATTGCTTTGAATTGGCAGAATCACTCTCCATAATGAATGGTTTGATAAACCATATTAAATTTGAGTTTTTAATCATTTATAGATTAATAAACTTCATGCGGTAGTAATGATGCACCCAATTAATTTCTTTAAACAGTCGATGAATCAATGTTATCCACATAAATGTTTAAAACCTGAATGTTTAGCATTTACTTTGAGATCTTTCTTATGATTTTCTTTTCTCTACGTAAATTCGGTCAAGTTCAATAGTTTTTCTATAATTTTTGCTTGAGTAGAGTTATATTATCTTTATTGGAAGAAATTTTTGTTGAAATGTGAAAAATATAAACTTTTTATATTTGTTTACATTAGTTCATGAACTAGAATATTAATTTAGTACATGTATTAGAGTATAAGCACATTGATGTACTCTGGAAGATACAATGTCTAGTAATGTCATCCATGTACCTTGAAAGATGTAATGTGTGGACTTTAGTGTAGGCTAGATACACGAAAGATTTCTCCTATAAATAGTCATGTATTCCTAGCCATTTGGAATAAGTCAAGTTGAATAGAAATCATCATTTCCTTCACTTTCTTCTTTGTGAGTATTGAGTTTTCTTTTGTGTTATTTTACTTTCCAAATTTCTAACATTGTTTGCACCAGAGCCAGTGTATTTGAAAGACAACCAAACATGGAGAGAAAATGACAAATAGTAATGGAACTCAAATTCAAGTTCCTATGCTAAAAAAAGAAAACTACGGAAATTGGTGTATCCGGATAAAGGCTTTGCTTGGAGCCTATGATATTTAGATCCGGTGGAAGTCGGAAGTGATGGAGCGGAAGATGATGCTTCTTTTAAAAAGAAAGATCAAAAGGCGCTCACTCGCATCCATCAAAGTTTGGATGACAAGATGTTTGAGAAGGTTGAAAATGCAACCACCTTAAAGCAAGCATGGGAGATTCTTCAAACTTCCTTCAAAGGTTTGGATAAAGTGAAAAGAGTTCGTCTCCAAACTTTAATACGAGAGTTTGAATCATTTCATATGAAGGAATCCGAATTCGTTTCGAATTATATTTCAAGAGTTTTATCTATTTTCAATCAAATGAAGAGATATGGTGAAGACTTGAGTGATGGTAGGGTCGTTACAAAAATACTTCGATCCCTTGATTCAAAAGTTAATTATATTATTGTGGCTATTGAAGAGTCCAAATATTTGGATACCATGACCATTGAAAACCTCACGGGGGTCTTTACAAGCACATGAACAGAAGTTGAAAAAATCTAAAGAAGAATCGGTTGAACAAGCATTGCAAGCAAAATTTTCTTTCAAGGAGAAAGATGAAAGGTGTGGCTCGCAACAAAGAGGTTGTGGGCGTGGACAAGGTCGTGGTGGAAAAGAAAGAGGTGGTAGCCAACAACCAAATAAAGAAAATAGGAGCCAAGACTCTATGCAAGGACGAGGTCGTGGAAGAGGTAGAGAATGGAGGCAAAATCAAGAAAGGTATGATACGTATAATATTAAATGTTATACTTGTCATAAATTTGATCATTTTTTTTGGGAATGTAAAAATAATGTGGAGGAAAAAAATAATTTGTAGAGATCAAAAATGAAGATGGAGGTGAAATTTTAATTCTCGCTTGCAAAAGAAAAGAAAGTGTAGAGAGAAAACAATGGTACCTTGACTCTGGTGCAAGTAGCCATATTTGTGGAAAGAAGAATTTATTTGTGGAGTTTGAAAAAATGAGTAGTAACAACATCACATTTGGAGACGCTTCGCGAGTTAAAATCAAAGAAAAATGTACGAATTTAATTCGCTTGAAAGATGGTAGTCACCATTTAATTTCTATTTTTTTGTATGTACCGGAGATGAAAAGTAATATTTTGAGCTTGAGACAGCTTTTGGAGAAAAATTATGATATTCATCTGAAAGATAAAAAGTTGTTCATGAGAGATGAAAATGGGAGATTGTTAGCCAAAAATCCTATGACTAATAATAAAATATTTGTTTTGAACCTTGAAATTGATGTTCCGAGGTGTTTGTTTTTATATGGAAAAGATTTCAACTAGGATTTGGCATATGAGATTTGGTCATGTGAATTTTGATAATCTAAGGTTGATGAAGAAAGATAGCATGGTGAATAGATTGCTAACTATTGATCATCCCAACTCTGCGAAGGATGTCTCTTTGGAAATCAAGAAAGAAAAAGTTTTCCTAAAGAGTTTGACTAGAGCCCGATGCCCATTGGATTTGATCATGAATGTGTGGGGACCAAGCAAGCCAGAAGTAATTATATTTTACTTTTCATTGATAACTTTTCTAGAAAAACTTGTGCATATTTTTTGAAGGTGAAATCAGAGGTGTTTGATACTTTCAAAAAATTCAAGATCATGGTAATGAAACACAATGGCTATCAAGTTAAGTCATTGCGGTTCGATAATGGTGGAGAATTTACTTCAAATAAATTCAATATTTTTTATAAAAATAGTGGAATTCTTCACTTTTTGACTGTTCCAAGACTACCACAACAAAATAGCGTCGTGGAAAGAAAGAACCGGACTATCCCCAATATGTCACAGAGTATGTTGAAGAGCAAAAATATGCCAAAAGATTTTTGGACTGAATCAGTTGCTTGTATAGTGTATTGTCAAATCGGTGTCATACCAAGAGTATTCGTGACAAAATATGTCAAGAGGCTTGGAGTGCTTTCAAGCCAAAAGTTGCTCATTTGCGAGTTTTTTGGAGCATTGTCTATGCATATGTGCCGGATGAGAAGAGGTCCAAACTTGATGATAAAAGTGAGAGGTATGTTTTCATTGTCTTTGATCAAAGTTCTAAATGTTATAAATTATATAACCCAAGAAATGGAAAGGTCACCATAAGCTGAGATGTTGAGTTTGATGAAGATAATGCTTAGGAATGAAAAACTAAAGAGCAAGATTGCACTTTTAGTCATTTCTTTGATGAAGATGATGACGAAGAAGTTGCAGAGCAGCCTAGCACATCACCTTCAACACCCCTAGCACAAGTTCAAGAAGAAGATGAGTCAAGTTCAAGTTCAAGTTCTTCACGCGAAGTGCCTCAAAAAACTAAAAGTCTTCATGAGTTGTATGAAAATACAGAAGTGATAAGAAAAGATTTATATGATTTGACTCACTTTTATTTGTTGGTGGATAGTGAGCCTTTAACTTACGAAGATGCTGCCCAAACTGCCAAATGGAGAGATGCCATGGATGGAAGAATCAAGGCAATCAAGAAGAAAGACACTAGGGAATTAGCCATACTTCCAAAAGACAAAAACACCATTGGTATCAAATGGGTATATAAGTTGAAGAAAAATTTCAAGGTAAGGTGGAAAGGTACAAAGCAAGATTAGTTGCCAAGGGATACAAACAAAAGGCCGATATTTATTATGATGAGTTTTGTAACGATCCGGTCCGTCGTTACGTAAAATCAGCATTATAATTATTATTATTGACTTGTTATATATTGGTTATAATGTAATTGATGTATTGGAGTTTATAGGCTTGAACTCAGAATGGTTGTAGTGACAGTTTAGTCAATTAGCCTTTAAAACTAGCCTTGAAGTGAGAAAACTCAACTGAGAGTTGACTTATTGGTAAACGACCTCGAAATGTAGATTTTATGGTTTGGATAGCTTCATTAGGTCATTTGGGACTTAGGAGTATGTTCAGAATAATTTTGTGATGTCCGGTGTAGAATTGGGCTTGAATTGGCGAAAGTTAATTTTTGGTAATTTTCGGTCGGCAATGGAAAATAGGCTATCGGGGTTGGAATGAAATTACGACAGTTGGAATAGGTTTGTAATGTCATTTTAGACTTGTCTGAAAAATTTCAGGTCAATCGGAGTTGATTTGGATAGTTTCGGCATCATTGGTGAATTTTAGAAATTTCAAAGTTCTTAGGCTTGAATCCGATGTAACTTTGGTGTTTTGATGTTAGTTTTGGTGTTTCGAGAGTGCGACTAAATTTGAATGATGTTATGGGATGTGTTGGTATATTTGGTTGGGGTCCCGAGGAGCTCGGGATTGATTCCGGGTGGCTAACGGGCATTTTTGGACTTAGAACAATTGCTGATTTTCTGGTGTCAGTGCAGCAGATTTTTACTCTCTGCGATCGCGTGAAGAGAGCCGCGATCGCATAGAGAATTTTGAGAGGGGGCAGAATTTACACTTTGCGATCTCATAGGTGTGCCCGCGATCGCAGAGGTCGAGCAGGTAGGCCAGAGCGGTCGCGTGAGGAAGAGTGCGATCGTGTAGGGTTGTTATAGGCGCGTGGGGTGGTTGGTCAAAAGCACTGTGCGATCGCGTGCCTGGGGCTACGATCGCGAAGGTCGAAGTGAGTGCACTGTGCGATCGCAGGGGAAAAGCTGCGATCGCGGAGAACAATTAACTGGGCAGTATTTAAATATTTCTTCCGCGACTTAAACCCCGTTTTACACCATTGTTGTACGGAAAAGAGCTCTTGGGGGCGATTTTGAAGAGGGAAATCCTTGTTCTTCATCGAGGTAAGTGTTATAGTCATTAAAACTCAATTATGGATGATTATAGAACATAAAACCAGTGTAAATTCATGGAAAACCAGTAGAAAAATTGGGTTTTAGGGCTTGAGATTATGAGACCTTTAGGGGTCGATTTGAGGGGTCAAACGAACTCCGATTTTGGTGTTCTTTATATGTACGGATTCGTGAGAGGACGAAGAACACTTTTGTATAAAAATTTCTGAGTTTTGGGACACTGGCCCCGGGGTTGGGTTTTGATCGGTTTCGGGTTTTTGAGTTAAATTCGATATTTTTCAATTGGAATTCGTTCCTTAAGCACATATTGATGATAAAAATCTGAACTTGGTAGATTTGGAGCCTTCGGAGGTTGATTTGAGAGGCAAGCGCATAGCGGATTAATTCCGGGCTAGTTTTAAGGTAAGTAATGTCTTTAAATCCTGTCCTAAGGGTATGAAACCCCGGACTATGCACCCTTTCACGGGTTTTGAAATGAAAAGATGGAAACTTTGGAAACATATTTCCTATTTAGGCGGCTATTGAGTTGCGAAACCGATTTCTAAGCCTATGCTTAAATTAATATTATTTTATTATGATAGGAATTGGGCTGTGAACCGTGTTTGGGGCCTAGTGCCGACTTGTTTACCCTTTGAGGGTTGTGTTTACTATATTTTCCTCACTGATATGTTATAATTTTTCACTCAGTCTTTTCTGTGAAATTATTTTGACACTCAGAGTATTTTGATACTACTTCTTGAAAATGAAACACTGTTTTTGGGTCGAGAACCCGGTATATTATGGCCTGAAGGGAAAATTGAGAGTGTCTGACTGAGTGAGGCTGCTGGCCTATATTGTGAGGATGTTATGATACGAGTGAGGTTGCGGGACTATATTGTGTGTGATTTATGCCATGTCGTGGCTTATTATAGCGCTTGAGCTGTAGGAGACCCTCCGGAGTCTGTAACACACCCCCAGTGAGCGCCGGTACCGATTGAGTGATGCTTGCGGGGCTTATGAAGAGTGATTGTGAGGTTGCCTGATGGGTAGAGCGATTGTGACGTTGCCTGATGGGCAGCGTGACTGTGAGGTTGCCTGATGCGCTAATACTGAAAGATATTGTGATGAGAAATGATTATGGCCCGAGGGGCAGTTTATGATGATTTTTACTAAGTTTTCAAACTACGATTTACTTCGTTTTCAAACTGGTTTTACTGAGAATTTTATTGAGATACACTGATATTGCACTTGTTCCAAGGGATTTCTGGAAACTGATTTCTAACTTACTATTTGATGAATACTACATGGTAACTTGGTGTTTTACTAGTTTGTGGAATTGTGTACCTATTTTGTGTGTTTATATTACTCATACTGTGATTATTTTCATTACTACTGAGTTGGCGTACTCATAAAGACTCACTGTGCCTCTGTGCACAGATCCAGGTACTAGCTCGCAGCAGTAGTTGACGCTGGTTCGATAGCAGCATTTCACGGGATTTCGAGGTAGCTGTCCAGCGTCCACAGCTTCTCTATTTTCCTTCCTTATTTAGTCTTAGCATTTGATTCCCAGACTTATATTATAGTTGGTAGAATTAGATTTATCTATCCTTAGATGCTCATGACTATTGACTCCAGTTCTTGGGAGGTTGGTTAGAATATTATGGGGACGCTAAGACTTAATTATATTATTTGATGCTATGGTTGCTTGCTTATTGTTATATTGTGAACTGTTAAAATTGAACAAAAGCGTAGTAATGTGATGGTTGGCTAGCCTAGTTCCACGATAGGCGCCATCATGGCCCGTTAGGATTTGGGGTCGTGTCAAGTTGGTATTAGAGCACTAGGTAACATAGGACTCAACGGTCATGAGCAGGTTTAGTAGAGTCTTGCGGATCGGTACGGAGACGTCTGTACTTATCTTCGAGAGGCTGCAGAACTTTTAGGAAACATCTCTATTTTCTTGAACTCTTTCGTGCCAATCTATTGATTCTTGAAATCTAAACTTACGTTGTTTCATTCTCTCACAGATGGTGAGGACACGCAATACCGATCAGGGTGACCAGGCACCAGCCAGACCCACAAGGGGTCGAGGCCGTGGTAGAGGTAGGGGACCAACGCAGGCAGAAGTTGGGGTAGTACCGCAGGATCCCCCTATCGTTCAGGATCAGGTTCCAGCCGATTGAGCTTCAGCGGGACAGGCTTAGGCACCAACAGTGCCTATTGTTATTCCGGGTCTTCAGGAGACCCTGGCTCAGATTGACGGTGTGTTCCATTTTAGCTCAGGCAGTTGCCATGTCCACTACTGCCAATTTAGCTCAGACCGGGGGAGGCAATCAGACTCCAGCTGCCCGGACACCTGAGCAGGTTGTACGGGGTATTCAGGCACCAGAAGCATCCCCAGTTCAGCCGTATGCTTCTGCTCAGGATTTTGTGGTCGCTGTTATGCCTGAGGATGAGCAGCGTAGGTTGGAAAGGTTCAGCAGACTTAAGCCTCCGACCTTCAGTGGCACAGAAGGTGAGGACGCCCAAGGTTTTCTTGATAAATACCAGAGGATACTATGTACTGCGGGTATTTTGGAGACTAGTGAGGTCTCATTTGTTACATTTCAGTTTGCGGGTGCTGCTTTTACTTGGTGGGAATCATTCGAGAGGCGTAGGCCGGTTGGTTAAGCACCACTCACATGGCAGTAGTTCTCCACGATCCTTTTGGAGAAATATGTTCCTCAGTCCCATAGAGATGAGCAGCGCAGGCAGTTTGAGCAGCTGCGCCAGGGAGAATTATCAGTCACCCAGTACGAGATGAGGTTTTCTGAGTTAGCCATACATGCGTCTGAGATTGTCCCTACTGACAGGGAGAGGATTAGGAGGTTTGTAGATTGTCTCTCGTATCAACTTCGAATTTTGATGACCAGAGAGAGTGTGTCTGGAGTCACATTTGAGCAGGTTGTTGATATTGCTCGGGTTATTGAACCGGTTCGTAGGCAGGATCGTGAGGAAAGAGAGGTTAAGAGGCCTCGGGGATCAGGTAATTTCAGTGGTGCCCCTTCTAGAGGGAAATTTCAGCCTAACAGAGGTCGTTCATTTATACCTCCACAGCCAGTTCGCCCAACTTACAGTGGTGTGTCGTCGGGGCAGGGTCCTCGCAATGCTCATCAGGGACGTTCATCTTTTAGTCCCCTTCCAGCTCAAAGCTTTGCCCGAGCATCATCTTATTAGGGTTCTTCTATGCATGGTTCGTCTGGTGGTTATCATGGTGGCAGGGGTTTTCATCAGTTTTCATCTCCAGCTCCAGGTAATTGTTATGAGTGTGGAGAGTTCAGACACGAGTGGAGGCAGTGTCCTCGTCGTCCTAGTAGTTCAGCTTAGCAGAGGGTTCAGCCCTCGGCTTCAGCCCCAGTCATATCACCACCTACCCAGGCAGCCAGGGGTGGTGGTCAGGCAGCTAGAGGCCGTCCTAGAGGGAGAGGTCGAGCAGGTGGAGGCCAGCCACGTATTTATGCACTTCCGGCTAGGCCTGATGCTATGGCGTCAGATGCAGTGATTACAGGTACTATTTCAGTTTGTCACAGTGATGCTTTGGCTTTATTTGACCCTGGTTCCACGTACTCTTATGTCTCATCCTATTTTGCTCATTTTCTGAATATGCCCCGTGAGTCTCTAGTTACTTCTGTTCATATTTCGACTCCGGTGGGTGATACTATTGTTGTGGACCGTGTGTATCGATCGTGTCTTACATCTATTGGGGGTCTGGAGACCCGAGTGGACTTGATGTTACTCAGTATGGTTGATTTTGATGTAATTCTGGGCATGTATTGGTTATCCCCATGTCATGCTATTCTTGATTGTCACGCTAAGACTGTTACCTTAGCTATGCCCGGAGTTCCGAGAGTTGAGTACAGGGAGTCCATAGAGCATGTACCTAGCAGAGTAATTTCTTATTTAAAGGCTTAGCGTATGGTTGATAAAGGATGTGAATCTTATCTTGCGTTTGTGAGGGATGTTAGTAGTGATACCCCATCTGTTGATTCTGTCCCTGTAGTCCGTGATTTTCCGGATGTATTCCCTGCAGACCTGCCAGGCATGCCACCTGGCAGGGATATTGATTTTGGTATTGACCTGGTGCCAGATACTCATCCTATTTCTATTCCACCTTACCGTATGGCACCAACAGAGTTGAAAGAATTGAAGGAGCAACTTCAGGAACTCTTAGATAAGGGTTTTATTCGGCCTAATGTGTCGCCTTGGGGTGCGCCTGTGTTGTTTGTGAAAAAGAAGAATGGCTCCATGTGTATGTGTATTGACTATAAACAGTTGAATAAGGTTACAGTGAAGAATCATTATCCGTTGCCTCGTATTTATGACTTATTTGATCAGCTTCAGGGAGCTAAGGTATTCTCCAAGATCTACTTGAGGTCGGGGTATCATCAGTTGAAAATCCAGGATTCTGATATTCCGAAGACAGCTTTCAGGACCAGATACGGTCATTATGAATTTTTGGTTATGTCATTTGGGTTGACCAATGCCCCAGCAGCGTTCATGCAATTGATGAACAGCGTATTTCAGCCATAACTTGATACATTCGTTATTGTGTTCATTGATGACATCATGGTTTATTCCCCGTAGCCAGGAAGAGCATGCGCAGCACTTGAGAATCGTGTTGCGGAGATTGAGGGAGGAGAAGCTTTATGCAAAATTCTCCAAGTGTGAGTTTTGGCTTGGTTCGGTACCTTTCTTGGGGCACGTGTTGTCTAGTGAGGGTATTCAGGTTGATCCGAAGAAGATTGAGGTGATGCAGAGTTGGCCTAGACCGTCTTCAGCTACAAAGATTCAGAGTTTCCTTGGTCTGGCGGGTTACTACCGTCGCTTTTTGGAAGGATTTTCTTTTGTTGCTTCACCTCTGACCAAATTGACATAGAAGGGTGTTCCATTCCGATGGTCCGATGAATGTGAGGAGAGCTTTCAAAAGCTCAAGTCGGCATTGACCACAGCTCCGGTATTAGTGTTGCCTACGGGTTCGGGTTCTTATACGGTCTATTGTGATGCTTCTAGAGTTGGCTTGGGAGCAGTGTTGATGCAGGACGGTAGGGTGATTGCCTACGCGTCGAGACAATTGAAGGTGCACGAGAAGAATTATCCAGTGCACGATCTGGAGTTAGCTGCTATTGTTCATGCCTTGAAGATTTGCCGGCATTATTTGTATGGGGTACAGTGTGAGATTTACACCGATCATCGTAGTTTGCAGTATCTTCTGAGGCAGAAGGACTTGAATTTTTGGTAGAGGAGATGGTTGTAGCTTCTCAAGGACTATGGCTTGACTATTTTGTATCATCCGGGGAAGGCCAATGTGGTGGCCGATGCCTTAAGTCGCAGAGCCGAGAGTTTGGGAAGTCTAGCTTATCTTTCAGCAGCAGAGAGACCTTTAGCCCTTGATGTTCAGGCTTTAGCGGGTCAGTTAGTGAGACTGGATTTGTCAGATCCTCAACGGGTGGTAGCTAGCATGGCTTCTCGGTCTTCTTTATTTGATCAGATTAAGGCACGACAGTATGATGACGGACACTTATTAGTTCTTCAGGATAGAGTTCGTCGGGGTGATGCCAGAGATGTGACTATTGGTGATGATGGAGTTATGAGGATGCAAGGCCGTATTTGCGTGCCCAATGTAGAGGGTATTCGGGAGTTAATATTAGCAGAGGCTCACAGTTCTCGGTATTCTATACATCCGGGTGCCGCGAAGATGTATCAGGATCTGAAACAGCAGTATTGGTAGAGGCGGATGAAGAGAGATATTGTTGAGTATGTAGCACGGTGTCTCAACTGCCAGCAGGTCAAGTATGAGCACCAGAGACCAGGTGGTTTGCTTCATAGGTTAGATATTCCGGAGTGGAAGTGGGAGCGAATTACGATGGATTTTGTAGTTGGGCTTCCACGGACTGCGAAGGGTTTTGATGCTATTTGGGTCAATGTGGATAGATTGACCAAGTCCGTGCATTTCCTAGAGTATATCTTTCCACGGATCGAAGGAAAAAGACCATTCGATCGAATATTTATTTTTAGATTCTTTTATCTATTAGAAAAAGAGATAATCTACTATTTTTCCTTTTAGATTTTCCTTTTAGAAAATCGAAAATATTCCTGTCAGTACTACTTATACTTCAGAGTAGTTAGCTGATATTTACATTAAGGAGATTGTCCGGTTGCATGGAGTTCCGTTTTCTATTATTTCTGACAGAGGTACTCAGTTCACATCCTAGTTTTGGAGGGCCGTACAGAAAGGTATGGGTACTGATGTAGAGTTGAGCACTGCATTTCACCCTCAGACCGACGGGCAGTCGGAACGGACTATTCAGATTTTGGAGGATATGTTACGGGCTTGTATGATTGATTTTGGTGGTTCATGGGATCAGTTTCTGCCACTAGCGGAATTTGCATATAATAACAGTTATCAGTCCAGTATTCATATGGCCCCGTATGAGGATTTATATGGTAGGAGGTATAGATCTCCGGTTGGTTGGTTCGATCCTGGTGAGGTTAAGTTATTGGGCACAGACTTGATTCAGGATGCGTTGGAGAAGGTGAAATTGATTCAGGAGCGACTTCGCACAGCGCAGTCTAGGCAGAAGAGTTATGCAGACCAGAAGGTTCGGGATGTGTCATTTATGGAAGGTGAGAAGGTACTGCTAAAAGTATCACCCATGAAAGGTGTTATGAGGTTCAGAAAGAGAGGGAAGATGAGTCCTCGGTTTATCGGTCCTTTTGAGGTACCTCAGAAGGTTGGAGAGGTGGCTTATAGACTTGCTTTTCCACCCAGCTTGTCGGGTGTTCATCCGGTGTTTCATGTATCGATGCTCAAGAAATATATTGGTGATCCGTCTCATGTGTTAGACTTCAGCATCGTTCAGCTCGAGGGTAATATGTCATACAAGGTTAAGCTGGTAGCTATTTTAGCTCGCGAGATCAGAAAGTTGAGGTCTAAGGATATAACATTTGTTATTGACTTGTTATAGATTGGTCATAATGTAATTGATGTATTAGAGTTGATAGGCTTGAACTCATATAGTTGTAGTGAGAGTTTAGTCAATTAGCCTTTAAAACTAGCCTTGAAGTGAGAAAAGTCAACTGAGAGTTGACTTATTGGTAAACGGCCTCGGAATGCAGATTTTATGGTTCGGATAGCTTCGTTAGGTGATTTTGACTTAGGAGTATGTTCAGAATAATTTTGTGATGTCCGGTGTAGAATTAGGCTTGAATTGGCGAAAGTTAGTTTTTGGTGATTTCCAGTCGGCAGTGGAAAATAGGCTATCGGGGTCGGAATGGAATTCCAACAGTTGGAATAGGTTCGTAATGTTATTTTGGACTTGTCTGCAAAATTTCAGGTCAATCGGAGTTGATTTGGATAGTTTCGGCATCATTGGTGAATTTTAGAAATTTCAAAGTTCTTAGGCTTGAATCCGATGTAATTTTGGTGTTTTGATGTTAGTTTTGGTGTTTCGAGAGTGCGACTAAGTTTGAATGATGTTATGGGATGTGTTGGTATATTTGGTTGGGGTCCCGAGGGGCTCGGGATTGATTCCGGGTGGTTAACGGGCATTTTTAGACTTAGAACAATTGCTGGTTTTCTAGTGTCAGTGCAACAGATTTTTACTCTCTCCGATCGCGTGAAGAGAGCCGCGATCGCATAGAGAATTTTGAGAGGGGGCATAATTTACACTCTGCGATCGCATAGGTGTTCCCGCGATCGCAGAGGTCGAGCAGGTAGGCCAGTGCGGTCGCGTGAGGAAGAGTGTGATCGCGTAGGGTTGTTATAGGCGCGTGGGGTCGTTGGTCAAAAGCACTGTGCGATCGCGTGCCTGGGGCTGCGATCGCGGAGGTCGAAGTGAGTGCATCGTGCGATCGCGGGGAAAAGCTGCGATCATGGAGAACAATTAACTGGGCAGTATTTAAATATTTTTTCCGCGACTTAAACCCTTTTTTACACCATTGTTGTATGGAAAAGAGCTCTTGGGGTTGATTTTGAAGAGGGAAATCCTTGTTATTCATTGAGTTAAGTGTTCTAGTCATTAAAACTCGATTATGGGTGATTATGGAACATAAAAACCAATGTAAATTCATTGAAAATCAGTAAAAATATTGGGTTTTAGGGCTTGAGATTATGAGGCCTTTAGGGGTCGATTTGAGGGGTCAAACGAACTCCGATTTTGGTGTTCTTTATATGTACAGACTCGTGAGAGGACGAAGCACACTTTTGTATAAGAATTTCTGAGTTCGGGACGCGGTCCCAAGGGTCGGGTTTCTACCGGTTTTGGATTTTTGAGTTAAATTCGATATTTTTCAACTGGAATTCGTTCCTTAAGCACATATTGATGATAAAAATCTGAACTTGGTAGATTTGGAGCCTTCGGTTGATTTGAGAGGCAAGCGCATTGTGGAATATTTCCGGGCTAGTTTTGAGGTAAGTAATGTCTTTAAATCCTGTCATGAGGGTATGAAAACCCCGGACTATGCACCCTTTCACGGGTTTTGAAATGAAAAGGTGGAAACTTTGGAAACATCTCTCCTATTTAGGCGACTATTGAGTTGCGAAACCGATTTTTAAGCCTATGCTTAAATTAGTATTATTTTATTATGATAGGAATTGGGATGTGAGCCGTGTTTGGGGCCTAGTGCCGACTTGTTTACCCTTTGAGGGTTGTGTTTACTATATTTTCCTCACTGATATGTTATGATTTTTCACTCAGTCTTTTCTGTGAAATTGTTTTGACACTCAGAGTATTTTGATACTACTTCTTGAAAATGAAACACTGTTTTTGGATCGAGAACCCGGTATATTATGGCCTGAAGGGAAAATTGAGAGTGTCTGACTGAGTGAGGTTGCTGGCCTATATTGTGAGGATGTTATGATACGAGTGAGGCTATTGTGTTTGATTTATGCCATGTTGTGGCTTATTATAGCGCTTGGGCTGTAGGAGCCCTTCTGGAGTCTGTAACACACCCCCAGTGAGCGTCGGTACTGATTGAGTGATGCCCGCAGGGCTTATGAAGAGTGATTGTGAGGTTGCCTGATGGGCAGAGTGATTGTGAGGTTGCCTGATGGGCAGAGTGACTGTGAGGTTGCCTGATGGGCTAATGCTGAAAGATATTGTGATGAGAAATTATTATGGCCCAAGGGGCAGTTTATGATGATTTTTACTAAAAATTCAAATTATGATTTACTTCGTTTTCAAACTAGTTTTACTGAGAATTTTATTGAGATACACTGATATTGCACTTGTTCCAAGGGATTTCTGGAAACTGATTTCGAACTTACTATTTGATGAATACTACATGGTGACTTGGTGTTTTACTAGTTTGTGGAATTGTGTACCTGTTCTATGTGTTTATATTACTCATACTGTGATTTATTTTCATTACTACTGAGTTGGCGTACTCATAAAGACTCCCTGTGCCTCTGTGCATAGATCCAGGTACTAGCTCGCAGCAGTAGCTGACGCAGGTTCGATATCATCATTTCACGGGTTTCGAGGTAGCTGTTCAGCGTCCACAGCTTCTCCATTTCCCTTCCTTATTTAGTCTTAGTATTTGATTCCGAGACTTATATTTTAGTTGGTACAATTATATTTATATATCCTTAGATGCTCATGACTATTGACTCCAGTTTTTGGGAGGTTGGTTAGAATATTATGGGGACGCTAAGACTTAATTATATTATTTGATGCTATGGTTGCTTACTTATTGTTATATTGTGAACTATTAAAATTGAACAAAAGCGTAGTAATGTGATGGTTGGCTAGCCTAGTTCCACGATATGCGCAATCACGGTCCGTTAGGATTTGGGGTCGTGACAAGTTTTTTGCACTGGTTGGTCGCTTTGAAACAATTCGTTTTATTATTTCTTTGGCAGCTCAAAATCAAAGGAAAATTCATCAAATAGATGTGAATTTGGATTTCTTGAATGGCGAGTAAGAGGTTTACATTGATCAACATTTGGTCTACAAGGTTGAAGGACATGAAAATAAAGTGTTGAAATTGAACAAAACTCTTAATGGCTTGAAGCAAGCGCCACAGACATGGAATAGTAGAATTGATAAATATTTTCAAGCAAATAGTTTTTCAAAGTATCTACATGATCATCCACTTTATGTCAAGATTGCTAAAAATGGCGACGTCTTACTTGTTTGCTTGTATGTAGATGATTTGATCTTTACAGGAAATAATCTAAAGATGTTTGAAGAATTCAAGGAAGCTATGGCAAGAGAGTTTGAGATGGCGGACATTGTCTTAATGTCCTACTATCTTGGAATCAAAGAATGAAGGGTGACACTTTTATTTCTCAAGAAGAATATGCAAAGGAAATTCCCAAGAAATTTGAGATGGAGAATTGCAATCCCGTGAGCACCCCCGTTGAATATGGAGTTAAATTTTCCAAGAATGGGAGGGAAAAAAGATCAATCTCATATTTTTCAAGAGGCTTGTTGGAGGCTTAAGGTACTTGACATGTACAAGACTGAATATTCTTTTTGGTGTTGGACTTGTGAGTCGCTTTATGGAAGAGCCTACTACCACCTATTTGAAGGTAGCCAAAAGAATACTCAGTACATCAAAAGTACCATTGATTATGGAATATTTTCTTTATCTTCCAAAGACTCCAAACTTGTTGGATATTGTGGCAGTGATTGGGCTAGTGATATTCATGATCAAAAGAGCACTACTGGGTTTGTTTTCCTTCTTGTAAATTCCGCATTTACCTGGAATTCTATGAAACAACCAATTATGACTTTGTCAAAAGAGGAGTATGTAGCAACTTGTTCTTGTGTTTTTCATGCAATCTGACTAAGGAGAATGTTGGAAGAACTTCACCAACCACAAGAAGATGCAACAAAGATTTTTGTTGGCAACAAATAATCGTCTATTGAATTGGCTAAGAACCCGATATTTCATGAAATGAGCAAACATATTGATACTAGGTATCACTTTATTAGAGATAACATATCTAATAAAGTTGTGGAGCTTGAGCGCGTGAAGTCACAAGATCAAATTGCGGATATTTTCACCAAGCCGTTGAAGATTGAGATTTTCAAAAGCTAAGAATGGCTCTCGGAGCGATGAAACAAGTTGAAGGGGGATGTTGAAATGTGAAAAATATAAACTTGTTTACATTTGTTTACATTAGTTCATGAACTAGAATATTAATTTAGTACATGTATTAGAGTATGAACACGTTGATGTACTTTAGAAGATTCTATGTCTAGAAGTGTCATCCATGTACCTTGAAAGATGTGAGGTGTGGACTTAGTTATTATGTTTACATGTAGTGTAGGCTAGATATATGAAAGATTTCTCCTATAAATAGCCATGTATTCCTAGCCATTTGAAGTAACAGGGTGTTTGCCTAAGCTTATAAGCTGGTCAAACTAGCTTATAAGAACATTTTGGCTTATCTACGCGTTTGATAAACACTCAAATTGCTTATAAGCCAAGTGCTTATAAGCTAAAACCAACCATAAGTCATAAGCTGGTCACCCCCAACATATGGTTTTTCAGCTTATAAGCACTTTTAGTTTGACCTACACTTTACTAATTTATCCTTAATAATATTTTTTAATTCACAAAATACTTTTTCCAAAATAAATTTCTTGACTTTCTCTTCATTCCATATTTCTTGTTAATTATTTTCTGTAAAAATATTAAATGTATAATCTTTTGAAAAAAAATCAAGGGTATTTTAGACATTTTAACAAAAGAATAGCTTATCAGCACTTTTTTATCAAACACATCAACTGCTTATTATCAGTTCCAGTACTTCTATCAAAACACGTAAATATTTATCTTAAAAATTAGTTTCAGCACTTAAAAAAACTTTTCAGCACTTCAAGCGTATCAGTTGTTTACAATCAACTAATCCAAACAGGCTCTAAGTCAAGTTGAATGAGTTTTGAGTGTTCTTTTGTGTTGTCTTGCTCTCCCAAATTTTCTAACAACTTTTCACTCTATATGTGTACAAATTGAATGAAGAGTCGGAAGCAGTTCTGCATTGCCCGTGGGAGTTTGCTGACACTGAAAAAATCATGATCTGAAAAATAAAATGCCTGTTTATCCAGTAAATATGATGGAAGAGGGTCAAATATCTGGTCAAGCCGAAAGCTCGATCGGTTATACATATATACCTGAGCATTCATTCATCATTACCACAATGATGGAGCAGTAATAATATATTTTTTTCATTTAAATTCTGAATGTATGCTATCCTTGTTCGTTATACAGTAGTCACTTTTAATAGACCTCGGGTATTCTTTGAAGACGGGGACGCCATGATGAGAACTGTTTACGCTGAATATTATGATGATGAGAGCCATTAGCCATGGAATTCATTAACATTGCAGATAAGACTTGGTCCACCGTCACGCCCTGCATCTGCATGTTCACTCTTCCTAGCATTTCCTCCAGCTCCTTCTTTGTTATTCTGATTTTCGTTCCTCTCTTACTATTATTAGTATTAATTCCCAGCAGACTTTCATTCTGATCTGCAACAATACCTGTAGGTGACACGGGTTCTAAGTCATCTCTTGCCCATACCATATTGGATGATTCATGTCTCAAACAATTTCCCATCTTCACTTTCTTACAATTCTTTTTTTTTGCTAATTAGAAAATGCAACTAAAACATGTAATTTAAACACTTCTATGTATACATAATATATGTTTACAATGGAAGACGTGCATCTATACTTATATATAGCTAGCCACCAATTCGTGTGGGGGTGGGTTTTTGGGGAGTTGGCGAAAGTGGTGGGAAGGGCACAACGTGGAAAATATGTGTTTTAGCCACCATTAGTTGACTAATCAACTACTCCGGATTTCTTTCTTCTTCTTTTCTTCTTTTTTCGTTTCTGACAATGATAGTGTTCTGGAAGTTGGAATTGTCAATACTAAATCGAAATCTGCTTTATCCACCTATTTTGGTTAAGTGTTTTTTTGACCTTCTAGAACTGTGGTTAATTTTTCTATTCAGTTTTGTCTTCTTAATTAGGAACCTACTCTTGCCTCTCTGCACGTGTCCTCAGTTTGACCTAATACATAAGCGGAAAATACTTTCTTACTTTTTGAAATGCTAAAAATTGATGATTTGAAAGTCGAAACGCGTAATAGACGAGATTCACTACACGACAATGACATGGATTCGGTGTTAGCTTGCTAAAATACCGGAGAAGACACAATTTTTGGAGGACGGGTGTGTTAATTATTAGTTTTAATGATAAAAAATAATATAATTACTTTTGGTGTAGGAACTCAAAAAATATATTAAAGGAATGCAAGAAGATCAAGGGAATCAATTGGGATCATAAATGCAAAAGGAAGATCAGAGATTGACGGAAGAAATGCAACGTAAAAGGAAGATCAGAGATTGACGGAAGAAATCAATCAGAGAATGATGGAAGTTATCAGGGAAAAGAAATCAGTGATGAAAAATGAAGAAGCAACGAAGATCCAGCAAGAGTAATCAATCAGAAGCTATTACTGGAAGGTCTCAAAATCAAGGGATCCAGCGGACATGACTCAAAGATGGAAGGCTCGTCAAGTCCACATATAAAGGAAGATTAACGGGAACTTAACCTTATTCTTGGAAAGAATCAATCTGTGATTCCTTTCAAGGATCAACTCTCTTGGGTTTGCGATCCCTCAATATTCTTGAAGGCCTCTTAGAAATTATATATACAGACGTTCCAGACATAAAGATATATACTTTGATCAAACCATCTAACCTCTTTTTGTTCTACTCCAAACAAACATTGTAGTTCTTTTAGATCTGTTGTGTAACTAGTGAGAGAAGAAAGAGATATAATCACTGGTGAGACATTGTATCAAGAAAAGAAAAGAGACATATAGACTAAGTTGTTGGTGTAAAGTTACATCATTCCTTCTGTACTCAAGAAACATCGATTACTGAAAGAGAACAGACTTGCAACCCAAGGGGACTGGACTAGGATTCACATTGAATTCGAACCAGTATAAAAATTCTAGTGTTTTTAATTTTGCACTTATTTTTATCTTGCTCTTATTTCTAGTCGACTAGTTGGTAAACTAGTCAACTACTGATAAGAAGTTTTAAAATAATCAATTCACCCCTGCTCTTGTTCTTTCAATTGGTGTTAGAGCTAGTCTCACACTTCTTTGCTTGACAACTTGTGAGAAAAGATTATGACAAATCAAGTTATTGTTGGAGCACTCTTTCAAGAAGGAACATCCCAAGTTAGGACACTGTACTTCAATGGACAACATTTCTCTCATTGGAAAGTGCATACGGAAATATATGCAAAGTCATATGACGTCAAAGTTCGGCGAGTTATCAAAAAGGAAAACTATCCACTACAGTAGCTGCTCAACCACCTGCTGATTTAAAAGTTATAGATGAATACACAGACGAGCAGATGACAGTTTTTCAAGTCAATGCTAAAGCAAGAAACCTACTCTATAATGCTATAAGTGAAGAGCAATATGAAAAAGTCTTTAGTTGTGATACAGCTAATGAAATGTGAGATAAACTGGAAGTCACTTATGAAGGAACCACCAAAGTGAAAACATCTCACATCAACATGTTAGTTCATGACTGTGAACTCTTCGAGATGAAAGAAGGATAATCCATTGAAGAAATATTTGCAAGGTTCAGCAAAGTCATTAGCGATCTAAAAGCTTTTGGTAAACCATACTCAAGTGGTGATCAAGTTCGGAAGATTCTGAGAAGTCTCCCTACCACCTGGCAGACAAAAGTAGATGCACTTGAATAACAAGATCTAAATAAAATATCTATGATGAGATTCAAGGAGATCTCATAGCATTTGAGAAAACCCATCTCAAGAAAACAAGCAAGAAGAAAACAGTTGCGTTCAAGGCCACAACTGAAAGTACAGACAATGACATTGATGATGACCGTGAAGCCCTTGAGGAAGAGATTGTCATGGTATCAAGGAACATGGATGGTCTAATGATAAGATAAAGAAACACAAGAAGAGGTAGGATACCGCCCAGGCGAACCAGACAATACAATGAACAAAACAAGAATGATGGAAAATGCTACGAGTGTAGAAGATATGGATATGTTCAAGCTGAATGCCCAGATCTTAAAAGAAAAGTTACTAGAGGATTCAATAAGAACAAATAATTTGGACGATGGTGTGATGAAGACACTTCATAACCTGAAGATATAGCAAATATTTGTTTTATGACAATCATGAAAAACAACATGAACAAACTCTCAGGCTGCTGGACAGATTAGGATACTTCAGATGACGAATGCAAAGATGATAATGATAACTGTTTCATGGCACGAGGTGAAACAAGCGAGGTAAGATCTTATAATTGTGAAAGATGCAATGAATTGCAGGATATTCTTGGCCTAACTTTAAAAGAGCCTCAAAAGTTGATGAATGAACTAAAGAGACTCAACAGGGAAAGACGGACTAGAAACTCAAGCTTGAAGTATGTGAAATTGAAAAAGAGGTACTTCAAGAGGAATTTCAGGAATTGCAAATGTAACTCAATGGCGTGCACAAATCCACCAGTCATAGTTCTGTCAAATCCAACCAGGCGACTTACAAGTCAACTGGAAAATAACCAGCTAGAACAGAGTCCATTAGTACTAGTGGAAGATCCAAAAATTGATCAGCCTCTGTGTCACTACTGTAATAAAAGTGGACATAAGTACTCCTTTTGTCGATTTCTAAAATCAAATATTTCAGGGTTGATTTGGAAACACAAAGACAACCATAATCTTAGTAATACTAACCAACAAGGACCCAAGCAAGCTTGGGTACCTAAAAGAAAGTGATAATTATGTTTTGCAGGAATACAATAGGAAGAGCCGCAAAGGAAAATCGTGCCTAGATAGTGCGTGTTCCAGTCACATGATAGGTGACAAAAACCTGTTCAAAGAAGTTACAAAGATAAATGGAGGAAGTGTTAAATTTGGTGATGACTCAAAAGGAAAGATAGTCAGCACTGGCACAGTTCCACTCAATAACAACTGTGATATCACTGAAGTTTATCTCATTGATGGACTCAACTACAATCTCCTGAGTATAAGTCAACTATGTGATTCGGGGTATGAAGTAAAATTAAAGAAAACTGGTTGTGCCATTGAAGATAGACAAGTAAAATAATCCTTCCAAGAAAAAGGTATGGAAATGTCTATATTCTTGATGGTTTTGAAAATATAGATGGTCACAGTTTCTTAACATCCATATATGATGATCCATGGTTATGGCATAAGAAACTTAATCGTGCAAGCATGCATCTTATAGATAAACTATCCAAGCATGATTTAGTTATTGGTCTTCTCTAGAAATCAAATGTGTGATACATGTCAGATTGGTAAACAAGCCAGGAACTCTTTCAAAATCAAAGACATAGTGTCTACATCCAAGCCTTTACAATTGCTTTATATGGATCTGTTTGGACCTACTAGAACTTCTAGCATAGAAGGAATACGATATACTTTTGTTATTGTAGACGACTACTCACGTTTTACATCTGTGATTTTTCTATCTCACAAAGATGAAGCTTTGAAATTTTTTGAGATCTTTTGTAAAAGAGTTGAACGAGAAAAGGGATATCTTATTACAACCATTCAAAGTGATCATGGAGAATAATTTGAAAGCAGAGCATTCGAAGAATTCTGCAATGATCAAGGATACACCCATAACTTCTCAGCACTAAGATCACCTCAACCGAATGGGGTAGTAGAGCGGAACAACAGAACTCTGCAAGATGTGGCGAGAATTATGATACTAGAGTATTCATTGCCAAATCACTTATGGGCAGAAGCAGTAAGCACAACTTGCCACATTCTCAATAGATGTCTCATAAGGCATATCTTGAAGAAAACTCCATATGAACTATGGAATGGTAAACGACCCAACATAAATTATTTCTGTTGACATCCAATTTTGTCCCTCATTTCTTCCAAATTATTTCTTTAAGCTTCTAATATCACTAATAATATAAGGTAGTTATTTTACTATTGACTCTACAATTCACAAATATGTTAGCATTTTATTTAACAATTATTATAATAGTTTTTTTCAATACCTTATAATTAATTTAAATATTATCGGTTATAACTTTATCAAGGAATTTTAATATTAGCATCATATGGTATGGAATTAGCTTAATCTTTTTACTAGAAAGAAACTAAAAGAAATGATACAATGAAGAACAGGCCCAGTTCGGCCATTAAATCCAAATAGCCCAACAACTTCGGTCTCTTAGAGTACCCATTTTTTTATTTTCAACAACCCAAAAAGTCTTGCATTTTAGCCATTTCAAATTAGCCCATCAGATACAGCCCAATCATTTTTAGCCCAAGGCTATCCTCATACATCAGCTAGGTATTCTTGTATTCTCTCTCTCCTAAGAAACGCTGCTCCCAACCCCTTTCTCCTTTTCAAGCAAAACTTCAGTATCCCTAACTATGGCAGAAATTTGCCTCCTCAATTTTGAGTAAGTTCTTTGTCTCACTTCAGAACCCGTGACTCCTCCCTCTCTCTCGTCTGCTACAAATTTGGTTAGGCTCGTGACGAAAAGAACCAAAAGAATTTTTTTTCAGAATATCTGACTTGGTAAACAACTCTTTTGAAATTACTAACCCGTGACCTTCTCTAATCCTTGAATTTTGAATTTCAAACTCAATCTCTAACCTTAGAACCTTCCCCCTATAAATACTACTGTTTTCTACAAGTGAAAGGGGATCAGGCTTTGAATCATCAAAAAAAAACCAACTCGTATCTTTTGCTTCAATTTATATTCAAGTTTTAAATCTCATTTTATTAGTGGAGGAGTAGTGGATCTGAGACCTCAAAACCTAGTTCACTGCCCACAAAAAGGTCAGTAATTCCGAAATTTATTCTTCTCGTCATCTAATATTTTTAGATATGAAACGAGTATTTGTTTAGTTTAAACGCGTGAGTCATGAGCTGATTTAAATTTTATTCATTTGGAAAATCAAGATTTAGGACCATGTATTTAGATATTACTTTTAAGTCTCGCTATGTTTAAGGAAGCTTAACAATGGATTCCTCTGCCTGTGTAATAGCTCCATGGATTTAGCTTAGTATATATGTTTGAGCATGAGGAGGGATAGTTTATTTTTATAAGAAGATTGAATACTATTAAGTTATGTTAAAAGTCCTATTTTTCAAAGGTCTTATATACCTATGCAAGTTAAATAATTAGGACTAAGAATAATGTTTAAAGTTAGTTCAAATACAAATTCAGTGCCTAATAATGACCATCCTTTAAAAGTAGTATGATATTCCTTGCTCTTTGATAACCACAATAGCTTAGTCATAGTCCCTTTGTTATCCAATTTGTAAAACATGGTAGTTATATTTTAAGATCATGTTTTAACGTTTTTAAATAGAAAATATTGTTGTTAGGAGAGTACATGACGGCAATAATGATCTCTTGGTTTATAAGGCATAATTTATGAGCATTAAACTTGGCTAAGTATCCTAAAACGGATAGGAATGTACACAAAATCTGGGATTTCTTTTAAACATGTTTGAGATCTTGATTATATGAAGGCCTAGACATGTACATGACTTATTAGTTCAGCGGTTTATACTCAATTTATTAATCATCGTCATGTTTAATTAATTACTGCTCTTTCTCACTCTGGGCTGTATAAAAATTACTCGAAGATCTAGAAATCGTGACTTTAGGACTTATTTGAAGCCACATGCTGTTAAGTTTCTTCCCGGCATCACGCTTACCCGATTTTAAATATTATATTGAAGCAAACATGAGTTTCTTTTATAAAATTGTAGTATGTGTCACACACTTTGTTCTAGTGATCCTGCTACTAGGTAAGATTGTTTCATATTCACTAATTTTGATAAACTTAAAGAAGTAGAAAGCATCATGGTTTTCTTTTCCAGGAATTAGTTGTATGTAGTATTATTACTTTCTAGCTTCCGGATTGTTGCAAACCTAAAGAAGCAATAATATGCTTATCTTGTGTCTTCTACTTTTGTATATTTCATAGAACTAAATCTTCCCCTCTAATTCTGTTTCTTTATGTTATTTGCATATGCGCTTGGAGAAAATTTGGAGTCTTAGTGCAAGACTCTTCCATACATGGAGTCATCACAACCCGTCTTTTATAAATTTACTGGATAGCAAGAAAACAAGCGAAAAAACAAGCGAATTCCCTTAAATTCTTTTGCCATTTCGTTTTATTCTAACTTATATATATTGTTATTGTATTTGGATTGTTATTTTTCAGTGTGAATTTAATCGTCTAGACCCTTTGATTTAGTACTGATATTACATAGGACATGATAGCTAGAATAAGAAATCTCACATCAATAATTTAGTAATTTCTTCACATATTTACCATTATCGTATACATTTTCTAGTAAGCTTAGTACTTTATTTCAAACACATTTTTTAGAAGTCACTTTGTTAAAGTTGACGCTTTTGGAAAGCTAATGCTAGGCTCGGTTTCAATATTGGAGTTTTCTTTATAAATGATGTAACCCATATAAGTCTTTCTAGGAACTAATTTGTAGTGGTTTAATTACTTGAGTAATTTGAGATTTGATATTCTTTTGTGGCCAATTTATTCCTTTAAAAAAAAAAAAAAAAACTATTGTTACTTTAAAGATATAAACCCTTTTTTTGTAGTTTCATATGGAAAAGCTTCTCTTCTTAAAACAAAAGAGGTAAAGTCCAAACTGTTTATTCGTTTGAATTTGAAAATGCATGAAAGTAATTTTCTTTCTCAATATAAATTTATACGGAAGTGACTCATGTCTTTCTTTCTAATTTATTACACATGTATTTTCTTAATTCAATCGACAGACGTTTTTAAAATAAAAAATAAAAATACGCACACATATTGCTACTTAAGTTTTAAAATCAATTAACCTAAGTTTCGATAATTAACCATTTTTAATGGATCTTAAAAGGTGTCTAACCCCTTCCTTTTGAGATAACTAGAACCCTTACCTAGAATTTCTAAAACTAAGCCGACCATATAAAACAGAGTTAACTTTAAGCATTACTTAATTAAATTGGTGTCCTAATTCACCGTTAAAATAATTAGGTGGCGACTCTCTTTAATTAATTAAAAATTCAGAATTACCAATATGTCATACTAGTTTGACCCATGTTAAAATGGGGTATAACAATTTCCACACATTTGGAAGCAATTGTTTCATCCACAACAATGGTTAGGACAATCTTGGAAAATTTGATCCAAGAAGTGATGAAGGTATTTTTCTAGGTTATCCATAAACAACAAATCCTTTAGAGTCTATAATAAACACACTTTATCTGTAGAAGAATCAGTACATGTGATATTTGATGAAAATAACACTACGACCATCATTGCAGGTGATGAAGATCTAAATCAAGAAACACCTCAGCCAAGCAATCCTCAAGAGTCGACTAACAGAGTAAGCGATGTCACAGGGTCAACTAATGAGATTAGCAACATTCAACCAGAATCACAGAAAGATTTGACTACTCCTACGAGCGTAACGCGTCCAAATGAATGGAGGAGTGAACCAGAATATCCTCACAAGTTCATCATAGGAGACCAAGTGAATGAATGAGAACCAGGGGAGCCCACAAGAAGAAGGCAAATATAGCATTAATATCCCAGATTGAACCAAAGAAGATGGAGGAAGATCTTAAAGACTCAAGCTGGGTACAAGCAATGAAGGACGAACTGGATCAATTTGACAAAAATCAAGTGTGGAAACTACTGCCTATGCCTGAAGACGCTATTGTAATTGGAACAAAATGAGTTTTAATAAATAAGCTCACGAGGATGGAAAGGTTGTAATAAACAAAGCCAGATTAGTAGCTCAAGGATACTCACAACAAGAAGGAGTCGAATACGATGAAACCTTTGCTCCACTAGCTCGACTAGAGTCAGTATGAATTCTTCTCGCATACACATCTTTCAAAAAATTTGGAACTTTTCATATGGATGTCAAGAGTGCTTTCTTAAATGGTTTCATTTAGGAGGAAGTATATGTAAAAAAAACTCCCGGATTTGAAGACTCAAAGTTTCCTTATCATGTGTATAAGTTTACCAAGGCACTGTATGGACTTAAACAAGCTCCACGAGCATGGTATGAAAGACTTAGCTCATTTCTACTTCATCGCGGATTTAAAAAGGTAAAGTAGACACTACACTATTCATCAAAAGATCATCAGAAGGTAATCTTATTATTCAAGTTTATGTTGATGATATCATTTTTAGTAGTGCTAACCCTCTGTTGTGCAAGGAATTTGCAGATCATATGCAAAGTGAATCTGAAATGAGTATGATGGGAGAGCACACATTTTTCCTTGGACTTCAAATCCAACAATCTGAAGAAGGAACTTTCATATGCCAAATAAAATATACAAAGGAGCTAATTCAGAATATCGTCATGAGCAGTGCTAAAGCTATTGGCACACCAATGAGACCGTAAACAAATCTTGATAAAGATGAAAAGGGAAATCATCTTGATGAAACCAAATATCGTGGAATGATTGGTTCTTTAATTTACCTAACTTCCAGTCGACCATATATTATGTTCAGTATTTGCAAATGTGCCAGGTTTTAGTCAGCTCCTATGAAGTCACATCTGACTGCAGTAAAGAGAATTATTCATTATCTTATTGGAATTATCTCTTATGGACTATGGTATCCACGCTATAACAGTTTTAAATTAGAAGGTTTTTCAGATACTGATCTTGCAGGTGATAAGGAAGACAGAAAAAGCACCAGCGGGACATGTAAGTTACTCGAAAAATCATTGATATCTTGGAATAGTAAAAAACAAGGATCAGCTGCACTATCCACTATGGAGGCTGAATACATTGCAATTGGACAATGTTGTGCACAACTATTATGGATGTCTCATCAACTGGGTGACTATAAACTATTTTTTTTAAATCTATTCCGATATTGTGTGATAACTCTAGTGCTATATGTCTTTCAAAGAATCCTGTGCATCACTCTAGGGCTAAGCATATAGACATCAAACATTTCATTAGAGATCATGTTTTCAAAGGAGGTATATCATTGTCTTCTTCTTTTTTTGGCATTACTGACCAATTAGCCGATATTTTCACTAAGCCTTTACTTGAGGATAGATTTTGTCTCTTAAGATATCTACTTGGTATTATTTCTTTTGACCATAAAAATTAGGACCTATTTGATATTTTTAATTTCTTGTATGTTTGATGTTTAAATTTTGTTTGTTTGTTTGTACTCATTAATGTAGCGACCCCGCTTTTCCTCTCTTTTCCCATCAACCGCAGCTTTCAAGAAAGGAAAACCAATCATCATGACCCTTCACTGACACCCTTTACTTTCTTGTACTCAACCGTCAAAACTTCGCCTTTTTTTTTCCTGAACCCCTCTTCTCTGTCTCCATCGTTCCCATCACTCAGAAACCCTCTTCAAAAACCCTTCAAACTCCTTACCAAGGGTTTCTCCCATGGCTAAACACCCCAAAGCTACTTCTGCCTCCACCTGAAAGAGTACTTGTTCTAGAGGAAAATCCTCTTCTCAGCCTCCGGAACCCGTAGACCTAGGGTCTGACCACTCCGAAGGATTTGCCTCTTCTTAGGTAGAACTCTCAGATTACTCTCACTTAGGAGAAAAATCCCTAGGAAAAAGGCCCATGGAAGACCCCCAAGAAAGTTAAACAAGAGCTTTCAAGCTCTCTAGAGTCAAACCTCAATTTCTAGGATACCCTAAACAGGGATTTCTTCGTTGCCCTAAAAGACAAGCACATTGCTTATGGCATAGTAGTTGACTTTGACGTCATGGAAGCCATCAAGTGTAAAGTAATTGATCTTTTTGTTTTTCAAGATTGGTCAAAATTCCTCTTTATACCCCCTCCTAAAGTCTATGAACCCTTAGTGAGAATGTTTTATGCAAATCTTGGCTCCAGAAAGCCTGATAAGTTGGAATTCTTAGTTCTAAGTAAACACATTGTTCTTGGTTCAATTTTCCTGTGTAAATGATATGGTTTCCAATGCTTTTTAAAAATACTTGGCCTGATGATTTTGACATCATTTTTGATCAAAGAAAAATGTTGTATTGCTGAGTGTCCATCTGGTTCCCTCCCTAACCAGTTAGGTCCTAGTGATGTTAGACTTTGAAACCTGAGTTTTAGCCCACATTATTGCAACCACTCTTCTTCCTCGCACTAGATCATTCTCCACCTTCTCTCAACAAGATACCTTTCTTGTCTACTGTCTTGTGACCAAACTCAATATTAAGTTATCCTCTTGGGTCATAAATTTCATGATAGAAAGTGCTGATGATCCCACCAGTTTGCCCTATGGTATGTCTATTACTCACATCTTAGAAGCCCACAACATCTCTATATTGGAATACCCCTTTGTCTCTGTTTCAAAATCCTACAATTCCAGAGCGTTTCCGAGTATGGGTTATATATGTGTAAAGGTCTCTTGGGGTGAAGAAACAGGATCGTGAAGTTAAAAATTGTCACGACCCCAAACTTCTAACAGGTCGTGATGGCACCTATCGTGGAACTAGGATAGCTAACCATCACCTTACTACGTGTTTATTCAATTATAACAGTTCACAATTAAATAATAAGCATGCAACCATAGCACAAATAATATAATTAAATCTTAACGTCCCAATAATAGTCTAACCAACCTCCCAAGAACTGGAGTCAATAGTCATGAGCATCTAAGAATGAGTAAATCTAACTCTGCTAAAACTATAATATATGTCTCTTAATCAAATACTAAAACTAAATGAGGAAGGGAAATGGAGAAGCTGTGGACGCTGGACAGCTACCTCGAAATCCCGTGAAATGCTGCTATCAAACTGCGTCAGCTACTGCTGCGAACTAGTACTTGGATCTGTGCACATAGGCACATGGAGTCTTTATGAGTACGCCAACTCAGTAGTAATGAAAATAAATCACAGTCTAAGTAATAGAAACACACAGAACATGTACACAATTCCACAAACCAATAAAACACCAAGTCACCACGTAGTATTCATCAAATAATGAGTTCAAAATCAGTTTTCAGAAAAACCTTCGAAACAAGTGCAATATCAGTATATCTCAGTAAAATTCTCAGTAAAACCAGTGTGAAAACGAAGTAAATCATAGTTTGAAAACTCAGTAAAATCTTTCATAAAACTGCCCCTCGGGCCATAATCATTTCTCGTAATAATATTTTTCACTATCATCCCATCAGGCATCCTCACAATCACTCTGCCCATCAAGCAACCTCACAATCACTCTGCCCATCAGACAACCTCACAATCACTCTGCTCGTCAAGCAACCTCACAATCACTCTGCCCATCAGGCAACCTCACAATCACTCTTCATAAGCCCCGCGGGCATCACTCAATCGGTACCGACACTCACTGGGGGTGTGTTACAGACTCCGGAGGGGCTCCTACAGCCCAAGCGCTATAATAAGCCACAGCATGGCATAAATCACACACAATATAGGCCCGCAGCCTCACTCATATCATATCATCCTCACAATATAGGCCAGCAGCCTCACTCAGTCAGACACTCTCAATTTTCCCCTCAGGCCAAAATACACGGGGTTCTCGACCCAAAAACAATGTTTTATTTTCAAGAAGTAGTTCAAAATACTCTGAGTGTCAAAATAATTTCACAGAAAAGACTGAGTGCAAAATCATAACATATCAGTGAGGAAAAATATAGTAAACACAACCCTCAAAGGGTAAACAAGTCGGCACTAGGCCCCAAACATGGCTTACAGCCCAATTCATATCATAATAAAATAATACTAATTTAAGGCTTAAAAATCAGTTTCGCAACTCAATAGTCGCCTAAATAGGAAAAATGTTTCCAAACTTTCCACCTTTTCATTTCAAAACCCGTGAAAGGGTGCATAGTCCGGGGTTCATACCCTCAAGACAGGATTTAAAGACATTACTTATCTAAAAACTAGCCCGAAAACTATTCCGCAATGCGCTTGCCTCCCGAATCAACCTCTGAAAGCTCCAAATCTACCAAGTTCAAATTTTTATCGTCAACATATGCTTAAGGAATAAATTCCAATTGAAAAATATCGAATTTAACTCAAAAATCTGAAACCGGTCAAAACCCGACCCCCAGGCCCGCGTCCCGAAACTCAGAAGTTTTTACAGAAGAGTGTTCTTCATCTTCTCACGATTCCATACATATAAAGAACACCAAAATCGGAGTTCGTTTGACCCCTCAAACCGACCCTCGAAGGTCTCATAATCTTATGCCCCAAAATCCTATTTTTCTACTGTTTTTCATGAATTAAAGGCTGAGATTATGGTCTTTAATCACCCATAAACGAGTTTTAATAATCAAATTACTTACCTTTGTGCTACCAACTGTTTTTCTCCTTCAAAATTCGTTCAAAAAGCTTTCCTCCGCTCAACAATGGTGTAAAAGAGGGTTTAAATCTCGGAGGGTTTAATTATATATTTTTGCCCAGGTATTTCCGCGCCTGCGACCAAATTACTCGCGCCTGCGGCTTCGCAGGTGCGATTCTCCTTAAGCGCCTGCGATCTCTACAGGTCTCCCCCGACTTCCGCACTTGCGACTCGACCTCCGCACCGGCGACCTCGCGGGTGCGACCATCCTCTCGCACATGCGGAAATTCTCCAGCCCCGCCAAGTCTCGCACCTGCGGCTCCCTACTCGCCCCTGCGAGACCGCACCTGCGGTTCTCCACCGCACCCACAATCCCGCACCTGCGGTCAAACTTCCGCAGGTGCGGAAATCTCTGTGATTCCACACCAGCAGCTTTTTGCTGAAATTTCCAACTTCCGAAGTTCCCGTTAACCATACGAAATCAATCCCGAGCCCCTCGGGACCCCAACCAAACTTACCAACATATCCCATAACATCATTCAAACTTAGTTGCACTCTCCAAACACCAAAACTAACATCTAAACACCAAATTTAAATCGGATTCAAGCCTAAGAACTTTGATATTTCTAAAATTCACCAATGATAACGAAACTATCCAAATCAACTCCGTTTGACCTGAAATTTTGCAGACAAGTCAAAAATGACATTGCGAACCTGTTCCAACTGTCGGAATTCCATTCCGACCCCGATAACCTATTTTCCACTGCCGACCGAAATCGCCAAAAGCTAACTTTCACCAATTCAAGCCTAATTCTACACCGGACATCACAAAGTTATTCTGAACACACTCCTAAGTCCCAAATCACCTAAAGAAGCTATCCAAGCCATAAAATCCGCATTTCGAGGTCGTTTACCAATAAGTCAACTCTCAGTTGACTTTTTCCCATTTTAAGGCTATTTTTAAAGGCTAAATGACTGAACTCTCGCTACAACCATTCGATTTCAAGCCTACCAACTCTAATACATCAAATATAGTATAATCATTTTATAACAAGTCAATAGCAACAATTATAATGCACGTTCTACGTAATGAAAGACCGGGTCGTTACATTCTCCCCCTCTTAAACAACCGTTCGTCCTCGAACGTGCCAAGAGACGTTCCAACACCACCAAAAATTGCAGTGTAACCTTCCATGCATATATTCGGAGGTGATCCCACGTCACCCTAGCCCATCTAGGTCTAATAACACAACATAGATGAAATTTCATTATCAAATCCTAACCCATAAACCTTAAAACCAAGTTTCCACTTCTGAAATAATTTACAAGTTCAAATTTCCACGACTATATGCTGAAATAGTCTGAACACGCTGTATCAAACCATATCCGTAACCCAAGATGAAATCACATAATATACCGCGTGGCTCAACCACTCATAGCGATAACTCCTAACCACAATAGTTGTTCAACAACTCAATATCGGTACATACCCTCTTATCAAACCATGCCTCGCTCTAACACTTCCATATACTGCCGATGATGAAAGAAACACGTACAAACCAACAACCATTCGTCCGATAAATATCAATGCCAGCCAGTGCCACAACTTGTGCACTCAATAACCACATACCAAGAGCTCAGTTCATTAAATAAAGAAGACTCGCACGAGAGGACTATCCTGCCACTAACACTTACCATTACCACATCATGCTAAGAGCCTAATACGCATCGTGAAACCATATCACAAAAATCCGACACCAAGGATCATACCTCAACCTAACCGAGCTGCAAAGCGTGATCCCTTCCAACCGCCGGACCACATGACATTCTTCAAGCCACCTTGATCAAAATCAATAACCATGCGAAATTCGACGTCAATTACTCAAAATGCATTGCCATAACCATGGGGAAACGATACCATGCCACCCGAATCAGAAAGAACATAACCAACACGTCTCAACCCTGCAACACCGAATTACTTACCTTACTCAAATCTCGCTATAAAGCCCCGATAGAACTACACCCTGTGCACATATATAACCAATAATCACAACTCCTCGAAACACCGAAAGGTAACTCATAGACCACTCCGAAACACGAATAAGCTCAGTGACAATCAAATGGTACATCCCTCAACCATAGCAATTTGGGGTCAACAATCCCGACTCGGTGCAGAAAACACACCGATACTGGCCTACCAATAACTCTTAGTACTATTTCTCTCTGAAAGTTCATAGTGGCTGAGTCATGGCATATACTAACACCTGACTAGCTTTGCTCGCATCCTCATAGTTTACAATCACAAAATAATCTGTTTATTAGAACTCTTAGTCTCAAAGTCCATGAAGCGCACAAAGTTACCATATCTGATCCCAACTGCACCACCCGAATATATAACATGTCTCCAATACTCAATCACTCCACGAGGGATACCCCTATAATTATTCTGTGCCCCCGAGCAAACTCGAATATCAACAGTCGATCCAACAAGAAAGCGTCGCAATACTAATGAAGCATCCTTATTCAAGCACATTGTCTTAAGCACCTTGTCCCTTATTATAGTATACCCCCATCCAGTCACACCAATTAGTGATATCATTTACCTAATCATCTGAACTGCCAGTTCTGACCTTCCTTCCAGAACTGAACCGTGACCTCACATAGGCCACTCTCCACTATACACAAAATACTACATACGCCATGCGATCCTATGATAAATAGGAGAACCTCATGCTCCCTTCCTAGCCACACACAACTATGTACCCAACTAGACAATAACTTTCCATTTGATACCATCTAGAAGCAAAATCACTATACATCACATGGCGCTCCCGCCAGTAGAAATGTACATCTCCAACCGTGGTAGAAACCATCAAGAACTCCTGAATCAGACTTGTACAACACCAAACCGCCAGGACTGAATCCTTCTAACTCAACCAAGCTACGCATGCCACCAAATCCCAAGAGAATTGCTAAGAAACACCTGTAACAACTCATTACTTCATAACACCCACACAACTAATCATATCCCTTATCGTTTATCATGCCGATCCGACCTACTACCAAGCTGTCCTATTCATTCAAGTTCCTTCTGACTTACTTTCGAATTGATACTTCTTCTTGCCATAATACCGCAATTCTCAATCCAGACTCACCGCACGAAACCCGAGCATAAAATATACAGTCTAAGGCTCATAAGCCGCTGAGTACTCCCTCAAATATCCCCCAAAAGCACCTCATTAGAAATACTTACCCTGAAGAGACTTCCTGCGAATTTAAAGTCGTTACCTTTACGTTCCTGATACTGATGGATAGAATCCGTGATAATGCAAATACACCACAAGCCTTGACACCTTCCCCGTAAATCTCAGTTCTAGCCCTTCTCACACCTTGAAGATCCTCGATCGCTACATATAACCTTGAATCCTTCTGAACCATTCTCGAACGTCATTTACTCTATACAATTTCAATTACACTAACCAAGTAAACAAAACGACCTGACCCCGCTCTCAAACCACATACTAGGAAAGTAATCCACACCTTTGAAGCAACAAGCACACTCATACATTTCACACACTACACTTTCAAGTACAACTCAATCATTCAATAAATTCCCTTATTCGTAAAGTACATTACAACCTGTATCGAAGAAATTTCCATCACTCGAGTCATTCCCAGACCCCCCCTCTGTAGGTCATAATTGATTCACCAACATACCTCGAACCGAAACCAATTTAACACATAATCTTGTAATCAACTTATCAATAACGAACTCCCCCACTTGGCTCAAAGCCAAAGATCAAGACAACCAATAACTCACGATGCCCATACACTATCATTACCACCATACTGTGGTGAGGTTCAACTAAATCCTTCATACGCTCATACGACCAAAACAATCTAACACTCAAATCAAATGCAGATCTCGCATCCACCATTGTAATGGTCATGCCAACTCCCACAAGCGATCTAAACTCAAATCACAACATACACCATTACTGATAGAGAGAACATACTACAGATAAACATAAGGGTCACACACCTCAAGACAACCCGCAGGAGATACCCCTACCTGCTTAATCTCAAAATGTTATCTCCCTATACACTT